>BLBF01000043.1:2653232-2663434 GCA_015471245.1 Laticauda colubrina | reverse complement strand
TTTGGTTATCGACTATTGAAGCATTTTCCTATCCTATGATCTATAAAAAGGAACAAACAGTTAGATATGGGGAACTGTTGGATGAAAAGGGTGGACTTAAAACGATCCAAAATTTAGAGGAACAAGGTATAAGGATGAATTGGTTTTCATATGCGCAAATACACTCAAGATATCTTGAAGATTTTAAAACGGAAGGATTCTATGATAAACAGACTGATTTAGATAAGATATTGATGGGTACTGATGAGAAAGTGATTAAAAAGTTATATGGTTATTTATTGGGAATTAAGCTGGAGGAAGAACAAGTTAAAGAAACTATGATTGCATGGGGGAAGAATTTTGGATATGGAATTGATTTAGAGCAATGGCAAAAATTGTGGTCTCAAAATTATAAAATGACAATGTCAATAGCATATAAAGAAAACTTGTATAAGATGTTTTACAGGTGGCACCTTCCCCCGACAAGAATAGCAAGAATGTTCAAGAATAAATCTGAAAAATGTTGGAAATGTCATCAGATACCTGGCTCATACTATCATATGTGGTGGACTTGTGAGAATGCTAGAAAATATTGGACTAAAATCCACATGTGGTTGGAAAAAATGACAAAGAAACACATAGATTTGAAACCAGAGATCTTTTTATTGGGAATTTTACCTGATATATATAATAAAGACTTGAAATATTTGATTGTAAATGTATTAACAGCGGCTAGGATTGTATTTGCTAAAAACTGGAAGAATGAGAAAATACCATTGCAGGAAGAAATTATTAAGAAAATATTGGAATGTGCTGAGATGAGTAGATTGACATTTGAAATTAGAGAACAAGAAGATAAACAATTTTATGCAATTTGGGTTTTTTTTTATCAATGGTTAGATGATAAAATACAATAATAGAGCATTAATATATATATGAAGAGTTTTTTAGGATTGATTTGTTATGATTATACGATAAATTATAGAATAAACTATTTGAAGTATTGTTATCTCGCAAAGCATGAATGATTAAAAGTATA
This sequence comes from Laticauda colubrina, assembly GCA_015471245.1. NCBI lineage: Eukaryota > Metazoa > Chordata > Lepidosauria > Squamata > Elapidae > Laticauda > Laticauda colubrina. The sequence continues at coordinate 2,662,416 of BLBF01000043.1, read as the reverse complement.
GTCAGAAAAAGATTTTTTTATTTTTATTTTTTTTTAGTAATATTAGAATATGGATTGACAATATGAGTGGTTATGCAATATAATTGTAATTGACACTATAAAATGAATGCACAAAACTGATGAACCAACCGATACATCGGAAGTATATATGAGAGTAGATGTTTTTAATGTTTTGTATGTTTGTCTGTTTGTAGAAAATTAATAAAAACTTTATAAAAAACAAACAAACATAACATTCATTTTTTATATATCTGGAATTTATTAATAAAGTCTGATTAAAAGATGAAACAACTGAAAACGGATTTAAGAGTGCCATCTGCTGACAAAGGAAAAAATAATAGATGTCCAAAATTTTGAAAAGACCTGGTGTATGGAGAAATAAGATAATTTTATTCTTAAAAGACACGTGAAAGCTACAGTTAAGACTCAATTGGTACAGGGATGTATGAAGATCTTACCCGTGGACTATTTAAAATAACAGATTGATTAATTTTGGGACATACAGATTCTTGGAGATTGTAGATTGGTTTTTTTTTTAGTTTGAAAAGTGGTTTTTGCTTAGATAAAGGACAGTTGGACAGTTGGACAATTGGCCGGGAAGAAATAAATGAGACAAAAATAAAGATGAGTGGAATTTGCAAAGAAATTGTGTTGGATTTTCAGGAAATAAAAAATGTGCTGACAAGAAGATTTGAGGACATTTTGACTAAAATACAAAACATGGGCATGGTGTTGGAAATTGAGACACAAAGGACAGGAAAAAAACAGGAGGTCCAGGAAGAAGAGGAGCCAAATGAAAGAGCAACCAAAGATAAAGAGGAAATAAAAGTAAATATAATGATTGATGTAAACCAAGGGGAGAGCATTATAAGGGAAATTAAACAGGAATTGCAATTGCAAAGAGAAATCTTTGGGAGAAAGATAGGGATGAGAGTAGGTAACTTTGAAAACAAAACAATAGAATACAATAGAGAAAGAAGAAATGTTTAAGAGGAAAGGTCAAGAAGTGGTAGATAGATATGGAAATGTAAGAGAGGAATATGGGAGATAAGCTAAGAAGCGAAAAATTAAAGCTTTAATGCAAGTGAGAGAAATAGTTAAAAGAGAAAAGGAGAGTAATTTTATAGAAATGTGTATTTTTAGTTAAGATATATAACTGTTAAGGGTAATAAATAAGAATATTAATATGCTATTGTAGGAAAAGGAATGACATATTGAATTTGACTGACATAAAAATAATATTGTGAAGTATTGTGTAAGATTATGAAGGGCTATAATTTAACAAAAATAAATGTATTATTTGAATTGTATAATCTGTTAAACTTAAATATGATGAATACTATTGTATTTTTATCAAAATGTGATTAGAAAGGGGATTTTTAAAAAAGTTGTAATAGTGGCATATTTAGAAATTAAAAAGGAGATAAACAATAGAAAATTATAATTTAATATAAATTTGTGAATTGTTAATAGACTATATAATCTGGTAAATACTGCAAATATGATTATTAATATATAATTGGAAGTAAAAGGAATGAGATCAAGAATATAGAGATTGACACAAAAATAACATATTGCAATATTGAATAATCAAGATTGATAATTTCAAAAAATATATGTATTAAAATCAAATTTTGAAAGGTTGTCAACTGTATTAAACTAGAGAAATATTGTCACGTTTGTATCAAAAATGTAAGACATTACGGAACCACACTGTTCACACAATGATATTTTTATAAAATTTATTACAAAAAAAGGAAAAGTCAAGAAGAAATAAAAACATGAAAAAGGTCTGTTTATGAACACCCAAGCTAATTGTTCCCCAACCCTCTTCTCTACAGTGAACATGTGATAAATGTAAGCTTATTCAAGGAACAGGAAAATGCTATAACTATTTTAGATAAGCTAACTGTATTGATTTGTAGATTATCTATGTGTGTGACAGATATTGTGGTTGTTCTTCTCCCCATCCCTGTATTTCCCTTTTCCAAATAAATTCTTTTAGATATTTCTCATGGAAACTTTCTCCACATTAAGAACTGCATGATTCCAGAATACAACTTGTATTTCAGGATTGGCCCAAGGCTGCTTTTCTGGGCATTGAGTGAGAACATCCTAGGATTGTAAAGAGAAGTTCTCAATAGAACAGCTAAGAAGTCAACCCAGGAGATATCAGGATGTTCAGCCTGATTGGAGGCAGCTTAGTTTATTTATAGCAATTGTTTATTAGTAGATAATCCTTGGAAAAATTAAAAATATTTTAAATTATTTCTCTTTCTGGTTTGTTACTGTGAATAAATAGCACAGAGATGCACATTAAGCTGATTCACTTATGTTTGATGCTTCCTTTGTACAAGCTGATAACTTAAACCAGGATTCCTCAGTCTTGGTAACTATAAGATTTCTGTATATCTACTCCCAGATTTCCAGCTATCATGTTGGCTAGGGAATTCTGGGAGTTGAAATCCATATATTTTAGAACTGTCAAGGTTAAGAAGCACTATTCTAAGATCAGGCAGAACAGAAATGAATAGCACCAACGGACTATACTTTTTCCATAACTCAATCAAAGCCAGAAATTCTGGTTTATCATATTGTACAAATAGTTCCACAGTTACAAATTATTATTAACAGTTATTAAGAGAGCTTTCCCTATTAAGAATGCAAATTTTATTTCAGCACTGTCTGCTCAGTACTCAAGTTATCCTTTGCCAATTAAATCTGTGAAACTATTGACATTTAATTTCATTGATTGATCCAAAGTCTAAGTGCTTTAAGAAAGATTTTTTTCTAAACAATTTCTAATTTGTTACATTTGCATTATGCATCCAGTTCACCTAACATTCCAGTGTCTTTTCTATTTTCTAATCCATAACTTCAGAAAATAAAAGCAGCTTTATATCTTGTATATGCATTCTGCTAATAGATTTCTGAATAACTGCTGAATTTCCTCCATTATTACATTTCTAATCCAGAGTTTTAAGAATGTCAACATTTGTACTCTAATCAATAAGTACATTAGGATGTTAATAAAAAGTACCCACTTAATACAAATGGCTTCAGTAATGAACAAGATATTTGATGGCTAATTAATATATAAAATATCATTTTAATACATCCACTACAAATAGTGATATTGTTGTTACTGTCCAACATCAAAAATTTCCGTTTATTGTCTCTTCCGGTTTGAGCTTCTTCGGCGATAGACCAAAACCACAACTTTGCACAGTTTCGATCTGTGTTCGCTGCTGGAGCACCCCGAGCCAGCTGGTTTCGGGGCTAAGCCAACCCGTAGAGGTGGTGAACAAGGGGGAGGCTCCCTGCAGGGTTGAGGAGAGCCACATGTCTCCTCCCCAGTTGACCATTACTCCCTTTCCCGAAGGTGGTTGCAGCGGTGATCAGAAATGGCCACACAAAGAAGAACTCAACTGGAAAAGAATGTGCAGGAGGAAGTTAAGAAGAGAAAGTTTTGGTTGACCGGGTCAAACAGCAAAAACAACAAATAAGGTACCCTGGAATTTAAACTATTAAAAAATAATAACACTGTTCCCAAAGAAGTTTTCTAAGCAGCGAAGGAGAGAGAAAAGGGAAAGGATTTGGATTTTTTTCCTCCTCTTCCTATACTGACAGCTAAGAGACTTTAACAAGGAATTGGAAAAAAATTCACTTTGACATTAATAGTCATTTAATGCTGAAAATAAAAAGTCAAAAGGATAATAAAGATTTCTGTATAATTAAAAGCTTTTGAAAACAGGAAAGGAGAGAAAAAGAATAAAAGGGCAGGATCTGGAAGGGAGGAGACTGCCTGGAATTAAAAAGAATTTACAGTAAAATCTCAACAAGACTTTCAAAAGATACATCTTAACTGAAACATCGCAACAAAATTGTAAAACCCCAGGAAGAGAAAGTGAAAAAAGAAATAAGAAAGAGCTTGGGACTATTTGGATTATTTGCTGTCTTTGGATTCTTGGTTACTGCATTTGAATGACTAAAATCAATTGGATCATTGTTTGAAAGTGTTTAAAATGGCTCCACTTTTAGAAGAATTGAAGATGGAACTTAAAAAGTACAAAGAAGATGCAGAAGAAAGGAGAGGTTCTTTTGGCTTCGTATTTCACTTCTTGGAAATGGAGATTTGGAACTATGAGAAACAACAAGAAATGCCTGCAGAACAAGAAGATTGGGACAAAGAAGAAGCCATCTTTAATGAACAAGTAATCTCAGGTGGGGCAAAAAAAGGAAAGGGGGGAAAGAGAATGGAAAGTTTAAGATTTGGAAAAACAACCCAAAAAAATAATAGAGTGAAAAATAAGTATAAAATCAGAAAGCAACAGAAGAGGGAAATGAAGAAGAGAGAATTAGAAGTAGAGATACAAGGGGATAAAAAGGGGAGGGAGAAGAAGAGAGGGGAGAAAGAAAGGAAAAGAAGTTATAAAGAACAGAAACAAAATATTGAGAAACACGGCCTATTTAGAGATAATGTGTGAAAATTTAATTGAAAAAGAGATTCTGCAAAGGTACATAAGGCAGTATTGTTATATTAGAAAGAGAAATAATTTCAGAAAATATGAAACAATGTATGATTAAAATGTTTTATAAAATAGTTATTGTAACTTAGTGGAATGCTTGTCAATAAATAGATTTAACAAAATGAATATAAAACATGTGAAGAGAAATAAGGGAAAAATTAAGTTTGGAGATTATACGTGCGTTTAAGGAAGTATGATATTTAATTGAAAAGAAATGTTAAAGATGTTAAGACTTTAATGAATATTAATGATAGAACTGAATTGGAATGGAATGAGGGTTTTAATTACATATATTTACAATCCTTTTTTTAAGAATAGAGTGTGTATTATAAGAATGTACCAAGCAGAATTTGATTGGAAGTTATGTATTATATTGAATGTCATAAACTTATGGTATATATCGAAGTTTAAATAAGAGTTAAATGGATAAAATTAAAAGATATAAAGGTGTTATACTCCAATTAGTAACTACAGGAGAAAATTGTCTAATGAGAAAAGATAATATGAAAACAGAATATAAACAAAAGATAATATGAAACAGAACAGATAAAAGTATAAATATAATTATTTGAATTGAGATGAGATAATCAAAATAAAATTGAGAAAATTAAGAGGGGAAAAACTATATAGAAAATGCAGAATAGTAATAAGATATGGAATAGAACACAAAAATGAACATGAAATTGAGTTTGTATCTGTATAAAGAAATGTAACCAGGGACTATGCTATTTTCAAAAAAGATGTTTTTCTTGTATTTTGCATGTGTGAAAACCCAAAAAAAACTTGATTTAAAAAAATCCATTTATTGCTGAAATGGCAATAATATTGAAAATAATGCTTAGAATATTTATTATTGAGAAAAAACATTAAGAGACATTGCTGTAGCAGTTATACACCAAAATATCTGGAGGACAGGGGAAGACATTTTCATGGCAGATCAGCAGATGATGGGTAGCTAAAAGTCTCAATCTTGTTTCCCGTTTAGGATAGTAGCTTTGTAGTTCCCACTGATAGCACCATCTTCCAGGAGATATATCAACTTATTCTTAACCCAAATATGTGATGAAATACAGTTACACAATTTGTGCTGCTTTTCTGGCAATGAAAGCTAAAATAATCTTGATTAGAGGATTAAGCCTTTCTTTCTCACATGGATGATAATCAATCTAACTGGAGGATAAACTACGTCACTTTAAAAACAAATCACCATGAATATTCTTTTTAATTTTAAATATCCAAACTCTTAACGTTCAATAGGAAAGTAACAAATGTTCCCCACAAATCTCAAAATGCTGCTGGTCTACTATAGAAGAATATTTTACCACAATCTATAGAAAGTTATTAGAATTAATTATAACAGATCTGAAAAGATTCTAAAGAAATGTCTAGAACTTGCCTACATTTCCTTGTCTACAAGACTTTAGTACACACAATTACTAAACTTGTACAAAGAAACTTTAAATTAAAAACCACAAAAAAAGGATATTAACCTTAGTGCAGATTTCTGTCTAGATTTTTTACATACATAATTCTTCAAAACTAGAACTCTTTTAAAACAGATGTTCCCTCTCTTTCTATTACTTGGACATCTCCAGTCTAAATTTTAATCAGAAGCTATATAGAATAAGGATGTCAAACTCGATTTCATTGAGGGCCGCATCAGGGACTGGACTGGATGTGGGAAGCTTGACATCACTCGTGTAAGGGGTGCCTGCGGTAGCCTGAGTGCTCTGCCAGTAAAAATGTGCTCCCGAGCTTTGTCTTTGGCTGTGACGGCACCCTGCAGCCTTCTGCCAGTAAAATGGAGCTTGGGTGGCATGTGTTTTCCCCTGGCCCTCTTTTCGGCCCAACAGCCTCCTGCAGCCCTCTGCGAGCTCTGTTTTTGCTGGCAGAGCCCACCCAAACTCAATTTTTACTGGCAGAGGCACCGCAGGCTGGTCATTTGCTGTTTCCAAGGTGGCTCTTGTGTTTGACATTCCTGATAGAGAACAGTCTGCTGTTTTTTCTAGCTGCCTTTTCCCTTCCCTCATGTTGTTCCTTTTTTTCTGAAAAGAATCATATTTCATTACTTTACTATAGGACAAAGCAGCAATTCACCCAGATAAAACAAGATTTAGGAAATGTGTGAATTCACAGCACCATGTTTGAACCTATGTTTTATTATTATTCAGGTTTCTCATGACAACTTTTTCCTACGAGAGGACATTTTTCAAAATAAAATAATTTAGAATTTTAGGTAATTCTGCAAATTCTTATTTGATGAGCAAATACTATCAGATGTCAAGACAATTTGATTTGACAATTTTCCTGATTATACAGTATATTTCCTGATTATACCTATTCTCTTAATATTATACTGTAAGATCCAATCAGTGGAGGGACTGTGGTCAATCTTAGCTCTATCACCCAGAAAACAAGAATTGAAATACAGGTAGCTCTCAACTTAGGACCATAATGGACCCCCACATTTCCATTGCTAAGCAAGACAAGTGAGTAGTACTCCATTTCATGATCTTTTTGCAATAGCTGTAAAGTGAATCATGCAGTTGTTAAGTGAATCTGGCTTCCCCCAAAACTTCGTTTGTCAGAAGCCAGCTGGGAAGTTACAAATGGTGGTGGCACAACCCCAGGGAAGTGCAATTGTCATAAATACATGCCAGTTGTAAGGTATTTGAATTTTGATCATGTGAATTTTGATCATCATAGTGATGCTGCAATGGTTGTAATTTTAAAAACAGTCCATTTGCCAGCTTTTTCAGTGCTATTATAACTTCAAACCATCACTAAACTAATGGCTTTAAGTTGAGAACTATCTGTAAGCAACCAGATGGACTAGTAATCATCCAACCTGTACTGGATGATTCTTCTGTGTAATCTACAAATTGAAAGCTACAGACTTTGTCCCTGTTATGCACAAAGAGAAAAATTTGGCACTATTCATAATAGATGAATGATTGATGAAAATGATGGAACTTTTATTGATGGCTTCCTTGATTAGACCCTTTATAAATTTAAATCATCAGTTCATGCAAATGAATTTACGATTTATGATTTTGATGATTAGATAAAACAGATTATTTTTTAAAAAAACTTTTTTTGTAACCATAGAGTAACCTCAGCAACTTTAAGAAAAGTGGACTTCAAGTCCCAGAATCCCCCAGTCACTATTGTATACAGTAAAGTAAGAGGTAATTTTGTATTTGTATTTAAAATTATGTAAAGAAAATCATGAGCTACTTCTTTCTATTTCTTTTCATTCTTTCTTTTTGTACTTTTGGCTTTTCTTAGTGTTCTTTTTTCAGTTCTTTCATTTATATTAGTCCTTAGTTTTTTTATCTCCTTTTCAAAAATTTGAATATAAAGCTACAAAGTAACATACAAAATTTAGCAATGTACCTATTTCATACTTTCTTTCCATATTTACATCAAATTGCATTGTAAATACATACTTACATTGCAAATATTTGTTTATATCCTGTTTGTTTGTTCACTTCATTTGTTATAGTATTAAAGAATAATGCTACTGCTCATGTATCCAAGCGTCCTCATATATTATTTAAGCTTTTATGAATATGGTAATGGAAAAATATAATGAAGAAATTTTAAACTATACTAAAGAAATCTGAAAAATCTGCCTATTTCTTTCTGTTATGAAAAAGGCAAAAAAATAATACATTTACAACACCTATATATCTAACTATTATGAAACATTATTTTCAATAAAATTTCTTGCAAAAATCTTTATATTAAGTATCTTCCCACTGATGAAAAAGAAAATGTATATAACTGCACATTTGACCGAAATGCTAATTCATTTGTCTTTTCACAAAGTGTGGTTTGGAGCACTTGCAAAAAAAGCCCATCTTCCTAATGTGGCATTTCTTAGTTGTCTGAGAGTTATGGAAATTGAACAAACCAATTTGAAGAAATTTCCTAGCCTGTAATACTAACTGTACTTTTTTAAACAACAAAACATATAGAGCATTGCAACATCTGAAACAAACAGAATAAGCTGGGCACCTGGCCAGAAAGTAGGGGAGTGTGAGTTCAAGTCATGTCATAGTTGTGAAAGCCATCTGGGTGACATTGGGCCATTCACTCTCTCTCAGTTCACAAGGTTGTTGTGTGGGGAAAATAGAAAGAAGAAGCTGTTCTGGACATGTTTGCCACTTTGAGTTATTTGTACCAACTAACTAACTAATAAAGATTCCAGTGACAATTTCTATTGTTGCATTTTAACCTTGCCATTTAATATTTTTTTATTTCAATATGTAACAGAAGATGGCAAAAGATAAGTATTTTCTTTTTTTATTCAACATGGCAATAATAATTTTAATAGCTACACAAAGTCCTGAATATGAAAAAATAACTATAAAACTTAAAGTTTACCCACCATAATTACCAATAGTGAATATTCTATTATCTTTTGGAAAACATGAGCCTCAGAGTTTCTTCTGTTGTCAAAATTTCAGGAAAATGGGATATTCTTTGTCCCTATTCTAGGATGTGTTTTGTCAATGCATTCACATTAAAGCCAGAAGTAAAACTTGTGTCTGTCTGTCTGTCTGTCTGTCTGTCTGTCTGTCTGTCTGTCTGTCTGTCTGTCTGTCTATCTATCTATCTATCTATCTATCTATCTATCTATCTATCTATCT
>BLBF01000043.1:2641622-2653222 GCA_015471245.1 Laticauda colubrina | reverse complement strand
TCTATCTATCTATCTATCTATCTATCTATCTATCTATCTATCTATCTATCTATCTATCTATCTATCTATCTAACAGAAGATGAAACAAGATTCTCCTTTGTGGTGGAGATAGCATCCAGGATTGGGTTGACCTCTTCTTGCTAGCTGTTTGGACTGCGTCTGTCAAAATCTGTGGGGACACATCCCCTATTGCCAACGTTCCCCAGCTTTTGACTCACTCAAGCAACTAGAATTACATGTTTTAATTTGCTCCAGCAAATTAAAATTCAATAAATACAGCAATCCGTTCCTGAAAGCTGTCTTGGAGACAGCCAGCTCCCAGTCTACCTGTTGAGCAGCTGTCAGCATCTGGCGATCGGGGCTTCGGGCCAATCTGTCATCAAGTAAGAAGGCTAGTACCATGGACAAGTTATCTGGAGAGGCCCTGGACAAGATCCTGGTAGAGTCAAGGGTCAAGGGAAAGATTTTAACATTCCTTTCAAGAAGAGGCTAATTCCACTTGGCACTGTATTTTTGTCAATCCTCATTTAGGGTGACGGATGCAGGGGTGGGATTCTCATGGCCCCACAGACTCTTTGTCCCCAAACAGAAACCTGCAAATCTGGACCTGAAGCGTCTGAGCTGCCATCTAACACATAGGCAGTTCAAAATGCATTCTCTCCAGTCTATCCTGGAAAGCGTCAAGGAAGGTGACTTCCTTCCTTTCTATTGACCTAACAGAAGATTACCTGCATGTTCCTATCTTGCTGGACCACAGGCAATATCTACATTTATTTTATAATGGCCAACATTTCTAATACAGGTCTCTACCCTTTGGGCTCTCGTCAGCACCTAGAACTTTCACAAAATTATTAGCAGCCCTAGCAGTTCATCTTACAGCTCTCCCAGTCAGAGTCCAGTATTATCTGAATGATATCCTAGTCCAATCCTCTTCTGCTTCTCAGGCAGTGGAGGACTTGAGAATCACCATCCAGGTGCTCCAGGAGCATGTTTTTTTCTGGAAATAAGGCCAAGAGCCATTTCTCCCCCCCACTAACCGTTTATTCCATTTAGGAGCAGTAATAGACACCTTGGGATGCAAGGTCTACCTATTCCAGGAGCATCAGTCGAACTTAAAGGAATTGATTACCTTTGTAAAATCAAAGCGCAGGGTACCTCTGGCCTTGATCTCGCAGCTCCTGGGCAAAATGGTTTCATGTATTTCAATAGTGCCCTGGGCATGCCTACACACCAGGACACTCCAATGGTTTCTTCTACCCTTCCAAAGGGCAGGAAGAAGTAGTTCCTACTCCCAAGTTTGGATCCCATTGGAGGTTATTAAGTCCTTCTGTTGTGGTCTTCCCAAGTCCTTTCTTTAGAGACCCTATTCAAGGAATCTAACCAGCTAGTTCTACCACCAACGGCAGCCTATTTGGCTGGGGAGCTTATCTCCAATCCAGGATGGTTCAGGGACACTAAAAATTGGTTAGAACTCAGGGTAGTCCATCTGGCCCTGAGAAAATTTCAGCACATTGTATCAGACAATTATTTCTGGTCTTAATGGACAATGTGACCACTAAGGCACATGTGAATCGCCAGGGAGGAACCCATTCTAGACTCCTTATGCTAGACAGAGAGACGCCATGTCTCACTCAGGGCTGACCATATATCTGGCGTATCCAACATACAAGCAATCTGGCTTAGTAGAACGATGATAAACCACACAGAGTGGCACCCTACTTTATTTCAGGAGCTGTCAGAGTACTTTGGATGACCAGCAGCCAACCTCTTCACTTCTCAGGACAATGCACAAGTCCCGGGATTCTTCAGTTCCAGGATTCATTTGCGGTTCCAGGGGCGGAGTGGACAGACGCCTTATGCAGCCCTTGGTCCCAGGGGCTCCTTTATGCATTTCCCCTCTGCCCCTTATCTCGAGGATGATACAGAAACTATTGGGGGAGAGAGCAGAGCTTCTAATTATTGCTCCTCACTCGCCCAGATGGCCATGGTTTGCTGACTTGGTAAGCCTTTCAGTTATCAGACCTTGGAGAATGCTGGTGGGCAGAGTGTCCGTCAGCCAGGGGCCCTTGCTGCACCCAGACCTCCAGTGGCTTCAGTTGACTGCTTGGAGATTGAGCGGGGATTTCTGATCTGGGACCATTACTCCTCCAAGGTAACACAAACTATCCAGGCATCCAGGAGGCCTTCCATGAATCATATTTATGATGCAACATGGATAGCCTTCTGTGCATGGTGCTCCAGGTCAAGGTTGGATCCTGCATCGGTGCCAGTTGCCCAGATGCTGGAATTCCTCCAAGTGGATCTGGACAAGGGACTGTCCCCCAACACCATGTGACACCAGGTGGTGGCACTATCCTCTGTACTTTCCTTGGGGGCCTGAGTCCCTAGCCTGGCATCTGACTGCCCGTAAGTTCATTAAAGGGGCCATGAACTTCTGCCCTCTAATGGTCCATCGATATCTCATGTAGGACCTCTCTAAGGTACTGCATTCACTGACTGAGGCCCCCTTTGAATCACTGAAGTCTACTTCGCTGAAGTTTCTGTTGTATAAAGTGGCCTTTCTGGTAGCCATCACCTCGGCTAGATGGGTTTCAGACTTGGCAGCACTCTCTGTCAAGAAGGACCTCTGTATCTTTCACCCCAACCAAGTTGTTTTGAGGTTGGACCCTTCATTTGTGCCAAAGGTGAACTCATGGTTCCACAGGGCCCAGGAACTTATATTACCTGATTTATGTCCAGAAGTGTGGCCATGTCAATAGCGTGGGTTGCTCTGGCTTCTCTTGAAGAGGTTTGCCGGGCAGCCACATGGGCCTCGCTGTCCCCATTTATCAAGCATTATAAGCTAGACTCCTTTGCCTTGGTGGAAGCAGTTTTCAGAAGGAGAGTTCTACAAAAGGTCCACCCTAACTAGAGGATCTGGACCGGACTAAGTGTGTCCATAGGACAAGCCAGCTTTGCTATGTCCCAATCCTGGATGCTATCTCCACCACAAAGGAAAAGGGGCATTGGTTTCACCTGATACGCCTTTTCACTTTGGGCGGAGATAACATCCAGTCCCACTCTAATTAAGGTCCATTCCGTATCTAGTGAAGTACAGCATCATCAAGAAAAATGTCAGTCTGTCACTACACCTTCACCAAAATCTGGGAACCATTGGTAACAGGAGGTGTGTGAGAAAGGGGGTCTGTGCAAAATCTGCTATGTGATTCATCTGAGCCCTTGATTTTGCATCAACCATTCTCATGCAACACTCTTTGATTAAATTTGGAAGAAATCTTCTATAAGTCATAGTCGTCAGCCATTCAGTCATATCCAACTATCAGCCACTCTATGAATCAAGCACACCCATGCCATTCTGTTTCACATCTCCTTATACTTCCTTCAGATCTGCCATGGTCATCCCAGTGTCATCCTTTATAGCAGGATTTCCTAACCCTTAGTCCACAACCGGCTACTGATCTCCGGTCCACTGAGAACTGGGCTGCGCAAGTGGCAACTCAGTGCATAAAGCTCCATTTGTGCATGCACAAATTAGATTGTGCGCACAAAACTATCCCCACTACCACTTCCAATCCATGGAGCTGGAAGGTTGGGGATTACTGCATTCAATAGGACAGCCCCTTCTCCTTTTACCATTGATTACTCCTAACATGATTGACTTTTTGAGTGAATCAGCTCGTATGATACTGCCAAAGCAGATAGCCTTTGTTTGGCAATCTTGACTTCAAGTGATATTTTTTGTGAAATTTGGACTAGGACTTCTTTATTTTTGCGGTCCATAGGATGAGTACTAGTCATCTCCAGCTCCACAATTCAAAGGCATCCATTGTTCTCCGATCAGCCTTTTTCAGAGTCCAGGTTTCATAACTATAAGTAGCAAATGGAAAAATTACTGCATTAACTAATCTGCATTTTATTGGCAGACTGATATCTTTACTCTTCCAGATGTTATTCATGCTGGATATTGCACTTCTTCCAAGTGCTATACACTTTCTGATCTCAGGACTGCAGTCACCACATTGGTCCAGAAGATGAATTCCCTTACTGTTTCAATGGTCTCATTGTCAATATGCACTCTGACCTATGTGTCTCTGCATTATCATTATATTTGTTTTCTTGATGTTAAGGGGCAGTCCAAAATGTTTTTTTTTCTTCCATAAGTATATAGGAGTAAAAACTTGCATCAAGATGGAGTAAGCTGAATTATTGTACAGATCATCCTTAACTTACAAACATTGATTTGGCAACTGTTCAAAGTTACAATGGCATTGACAAAAGTGACCTACGACTGGTGCCTACACTTATAACTGTCGTAGTGCCTCCATATTCACATGATCAGCATGTATTTACAACAGTTGCAAGTGTCCTGGAGTCATGTAATCATCGCTTGCAACTTTTCAAACTGGCTTCTGGCAAACAAAATCAATAGCGGAAGCCAGATCCACATAATGACATGAATCATTTAACAAATGCAGTAATTCACTTAACAACCATGGCAAAAAAGGTTGTAAAATTGGTTGTGATTCATGTGACAATCACCTTGCTTAGCAATGAAAATTCTGGTACCAATTGTGATAATAAATAAAGGACTACCTGTATCAGAAAGATAAACAGAGAGGAAGGAGGAAAAGGCTGCAAGTAGAATCATTGGAAGGATAATAGACTCTGGTATAAATCTTAAAGTGGGAATAAATTTGATAAATTGCAAATGGATGTAAATCTTAGAGATAAATACACTTAATTAAGACATAAGGATTCATATTGGCCATAGTAATATATCAAACAAACAACCACTTATAGAAGTGTATTATTCATTGGAGTACAATGTTTGTATAATCAAAAGTACCTTATTGAATTTAAGAACTTCATGTTCTTTTGATTTATGCTTGTTATCAATATAAAATATCATATTTTAATTGCAAGCAAAAAGGATGGGAGTGGGTCCAACAATAAAAAAGAGAATCTCTAAGAATTATAACAAAGGGACAAAGTCTAGATAGAAGATAATTACTACCTTTAATGCTTGAAAGCTTTCCATTTCAGATTTAATGGGAAACACTCTTCTAATATAACCTAATAAAGAATGATTAAAATTAAAATTTAACAAGGACCTCGCTCTTTACAGACTTCCTATTTATTACAAATTTAGAGACACACACACATACATCCTGTAATTTGTGTATCAAACAGACATCTATTTATTAGATCCACAGATTTCATACTTCCAAATTTGATATACAGGGTAGTCCTCAGTTAGCAACCCATTCATTCCTTTTGTTTGAAGTTACAAGGAAATTCCACAAAGATTTATAACCAGTCTTAAAGTTAGGGTTGCCGCAGTGTCCCTGCCATTTTGTGATCACAAGACAGGAACTTGGCAACTACTTTACAATTATAACAGTCCATGAAATTTATGACTCTAACATACAGGTCTCTATTTGGCATATACATAACAGTTATAGTGATTCCTATTTGTGATCTTCACTTTCCAATAAGCAAAGTCAGGTGAAGTTAGGTGAAGTTCAGTCACAAATAATAATCATGTGACCTCTTAAGAACCATGCAAGGTTTGCTTAACAATTGCAACTGAAACTGTTGGAATTCCCATTGTAAGTCAATATGGTCACATCATCGTGATGGTGTGGTGGTTAGAATGCAATACTACAGGCTATTTCTGCTGACTGCTGGCTGCCTGCAGTTAGGCAATTCAATTCTCACTGTCTGAAAGTTGACTCAGCCTTCCCTCCTTCCAAGGTTGGTACAATGAGGACCCAGATTGTTAGGGGCAAGATGCTGACTCTGTAAACTGTTTAGAGGCTGTAAAGCATTGTGAAATTGTATATAAGTCTCAGTGCTGTTGCTATCACTTATCACTAAGCGATAACATTCCTGATTGCAATTCTTGTCATTAATGTAAAATGCTGCCATGAAGCTGGAACAGCCGAGGCAACAATGAAAAATGCAGGAGTGGTATACATGAACAGTGACTGGAATTGAGTGAGATTCCTTTTTTATTTAGAACCTAACTCTAAAAGGAAAAAAAAATCCAGGAAAGGATACTCTTAGAACTATTTGTTAAAGCAGAGAATAATTATACGGAGAAAAATCCTAGACCTGAAAGAAAAGAATTAACGGGAGGAAAATTAAAAACTTTTTAAAACATTGAAAATTGAACTTTCAAACTGGGTAGGCATTGTTTGGAAAGGCATTTTAAAATAGTGGAACTTTTTATTTCAATAACTGACTTTGCTTCCATAAATTGAATTAAAATTGGATTAAATAACTTGTTAGATTGGAAACAATGCTGAAACCTAAAGGCTAGGTCACATCGGCTGACGGATGCAAAACGTATGTAAAAAGGACACAGCGGACAGGCAAATTTTCCATCCGTTGTTATTCGCTCTCAAAAGTGCCCCAAATTTAAAGAGAACGGACAACAATGGAAAGGAATGGACGGGGAGAGGATGTAGCCAGGATGTTAAGTGGATTATCAACGGAAGCCTACCGGATGGAAGCAGATGGAAGCGGATGCCACATCCGCAGGGCTTCCGGGGGAGAACATCAAAGCGGACGCGCAGCGGAAGGAACGGATGCAGAGCGGATGCCTAGTGGATGACGCTGATGCATCACGGATGCCTAGCGGATGCCTAGCGGATGCAAAGCATTCACTGCGCATGCGGAGAGGATGCATTGCGTCAGCCCCGCGGATATAAAAGGAGGCAGCTCGCAAGCAGGTCACCATTCAGAGGAAAGACCTGCTGCCAGACACATCTTCAGCCAACAACCATGGGGAAGAAGAGGAAGCCTGTGCCTACTCCTGCCAGCCCTGGCAAGAAAGACAGGACCACCATCCCACCCCCTGGTGCTGACTCTGCTTCTGCTGGGGCTTTTGCTGCTGGAGCTGACTCTGCTGGTGCTTCTGCTGGTGCTGCTCCTGGTGCTGGGGCTTCTGCTGGGGCTTACTCTGCTGGTGCAGCTCCTGGTGCTGATGCTTCTGCTGGTGCTGACTCTGCTGGTGCTGCTGCTGGTGGTGCTGTGGACCAGCCCCTAGAACCTCAAAGCCCTACTGATGAGGGCCCAGAAGGCCCTGCCAGAGGGAGGAAGAGGCATTCGCGAGATAAGGGGGAGAGGAGACAGAACTCCATTGCAGAGGAACATGAGGATGAGGTGCTCGAATGGCTGAGGGAGAACAAGTACCTCTGGCGGAAGTGACACAGGCTCTATCGAGACACCAAGCGGAAGCAGGCGGCTTGGAGAGAGAAGGCGGAGAACCTGGGCTACACTTCGGAAGTCCTCCTCGGATGGTGGAAGCACATGCACACCTGGTATGGGAAGCTGCACCTCAAGAAGTCTGGCCAGGCCGCGGTCAAGCTCACCGACTGGGAGACCTACGTGATGGCAAGTGCAGCTTCTTGGAGGGTGAGATCCGCCACCGAGGAGCAGCCCCTCTGTCTACCCTTACTCTCAGGCAGCCCACAGAGAGCCAGTCCTCTTCTGGCCAAGAGTCAGCTCCTGTGTCCAGGCAGGTATCTGTGGAGCGCCCCCCGACGGAGACCACCCGACAGCTGCATTCCCCGTGGTGGAGCACATGGAGGACCCCCTGACGCAATTGGAGCAAGAAGAAGCCGTTGCCAACAGAGACCAACCCACACCCACACCTAGCTCCACCTCCACAGAAAGCAGGCAGAGAGCCAGACCAGAGGGACAGAGCCACACTGTCCTCTTGCAGATCAGGGACATGATCAAGAGCAGTGTAGATCTCCTCTTTCAGCTGGTACAGTCCGACATACCATCCTCTAATAGAAAGCCCTTCCTCACCTACGTCAACCAGACCCTCATGGAAATGCCTGAATCCCAGTACCAGGTGATCAAGGAAAAGATCTTGTCTTCTGCACCACCCTCCAGGCCCAGCTGAACCTGCTCTGACCCAGTCCAGGTCTGCTCCTCCACCCCAGGTGATGTCACAGCCCTTCCAAGGCTTTCCACAGGGCCTCACCTACCAAGGCTAGGGCTACCAGGAGTTCCAGCAGCACAGGCAGCCCTTCCCAGCCCAGGCACAGGTTCCTCGCCTGCTACAGGTGCCACCAATGCCGATACCACCGATGCCACAGGTGCCGATACCATCGATGCCACAGGTGCCGACGCCACAGATGCCATCGACGCCACAAATGCCACCGACACCACAGATGCCACTGATGCCTCACCGCGCTCACCTACAGACCAGACAGCCCCACTACACTCCTCCTTCCTCCACCCCACAGCCAAGCCCGGCCTCAGAACATCTGTCATCGGTCTTGGGACTGACATCCCATGTCCTGGAGGAAGGGCCTCTCAACATCACGGAACTGATCCAGCTCTCTGAGAGCTTCCTCCACACACCATCCCATTGTCCTCTCGGGCCAGGTTCCCCAATGGTGCCTCAGACCAGCACTCCAGCCACTGCCACCTCCACAGCACCTGGACCCTTCATCTCTGAGACCATAGGCATGCCTCAGAGTGACTGACAAGAGTGCCAGAGACAGGCTTACTACCTGTTGACTTTATCTTTTCTTGGGACACTTTACTTGGGCCATTTTGCTTTTACAGTTTGTTATTAATAAAGGTTATCTTTGCTTCACACACTTGGTTCAGTTCTTTTAGTAAATAGTCTTGGTGGAAACTTTTAGAAATGGTTTAAGCCTTTGCATGCTTGTGGGATGGGTAAGGATAGCAGTGGGATAGATAAACCTCCAGTGCAAGCATAGTGGGACTGTATGGTCCACCCTCCCAGCTGGCACACCTATGGCCCTTTATTATCAATAAGAATTTAATCATTCATGAACACATTTCAACATAAACACAACTCTTTATTAAATGCCCTGTTCATTGTAAGGCCACTCAACATACATGGCACAATCTCATCAGTGTTATGAGACAGGCTGAAGGAAGCATCCATTAAGCATCTACCATCCTGTCTTGCCACTCCACTGCTCTAGCTGGGGAGTTGCACCAGTGTCTCAGGAGGTTGCGCTGCTTCTTCCCTTCATGTGAAGCTCTGTTGGGGCCTTGCACATCCACAGTGTTTATCAGGTTTACTCCTTGCCTCCATTCACCAGGCTCTATGTCCCCATTGCCTTGTTGGCGGTCCACGAGCCTGTTCTGCAACACTGGGTAGCGGGTGCGCATGAGATTGTGCAGGATGCAGCAAGCTTCCACGATGTTCCTCATGGTTTCTGGGCGATGCTGCATGGTGGTGAGAAGTACCTGGAACCTGTTTGACAGGATGCCAAAGGCATTCTCCACCACCCGCCTTGCCCTGGACAGCCTGTAGTTGAAGATCCTCTCTTCACGGGTGAGGCATCTGGAAGTGTAGGGCTTCATGAGGTAGGTTCTGAGGGAGAAGGCGTCATCCTCCACGATGAAGTAGGGCACATCTTGTGTGTCGTTGGGCAGGGGGTCTGGATCTGAGAAGCCCATGATGAGGTTGCGTTCCAGCCCCTCCTTGAGGTCGCTGGCGTTGTATACCTGGGCATCTGAAGCTGACCCGTTGCCTGAAGCATCGATGTACATGAACTTGTAGTCAGCATCGACCATGGCAAAGAGGATGATGCTGAAGAAGCCCTTGTAGTTGAAATAATTGGAGTCTAAGTTGCCTGGAGCTTTGCAGGCCACGTGCTTCCCATCTATGGCTCCAACGGTGTGGGGGAAATTCCACTTCTGATACCACTGCTCTGCAACTTTCTTCTAGCCTTCTTCAGTGGAGGGGCACTGGAGGAGCTCCTCCAGGTATTCTTCGATGATGGCCTGCACCACTTCTCTGACCACAATGCTGATGGTGTTGTGTGGCACCCTCCAGGCGTACTGCATGTTCTTGTACGTGGTCCCGGAGGCCAGGTGGCGCAGAGTCAGTGCCACCTTGAGCGCAGGGTTCAGGCTGGGCTGGAAGTTGGTGTTTGCCTTGGTCAACCTGGGTCTCAGCTGCTCCACAACTTCGTCAAACATGGCTGGTGGCATCTTCATGAAGTGCTGGAATGCATGAGGGTCTTTGTTCCTCAGCTCCACCTTCAGCTTATCATACAGTCCGTACTCAGCTCTTCTCCCGATCCATCTTTGGACCCACACTCTTCTTGGATGCCTCCTTTTCCTTGCGTAGAACAGGTGAAAGAGCCTGTAGAGGGCTTCGCACTGTTGTAGAATGATGGCGGCTACCAAAAGGAGTGTGTGACGATCCATGGTGGAGATGACTGGATGCTGTGGAAGAGCAAGAGCAAGATCAAGGCTGAAGAGGTCTGCACAGCAGGGCTGCTGGACTGAAAGTGAGATTCAGGTGATTTCCTCCCCCTTTTTATAGGAAATATAGGTTTTCTGCTAGGTGTCCTTCTGCATCCTCTCAACATCCTCCAGACATCCTAAATATCTGAGATACGTCCCCTATACAAATGTTTTTCCCATTTTAATGCTTTATATACAAGCTGCATCCGCTTTCATCCTTTCTACGTCCGTGCTACTTACGCTGTGTGTCCGTTCTGCATCCGTTTCGCTTCCTCCCTGTGTCCGTTTTCTGCTGGAGCGGATGTGAGCTGCGCGGATGCACAGCGGATGCCTAGCGGATATAGCGGATGCGTAACGGATGACAACGGACGTATAACAGATGTTCCCCATATGCGTAGTGGATGTAGAACGGATGCGTTGGATACTTCATCCGCTCAAAAAGTTTTGTGCAACTCAAAATCTTTTGAGCAGATGAAATCTCAGTAGACGGATGCTGGACGGATAGAGAGTATGAATCACGGATGCAGTGAGTACACAATGGATGCATCGCATTAACCAACGGATGGCAAGCATTTTTCTCCATTTTACATCCTCTTTCCATCTGTTGGTGCAGTTTGAAATGGGCTTAAGCTGATGAATCAATATACTGATGAATGGAAAATATACCATACCCCGACTAGCCTGAGAAAATTTCAGAAAAGAGAAAGGGCATTGGTACTTAACTTCTTCAAAGAGAACACCCGTTCTTTTTGAGTTGTGAAGAGCATCCAGTAGTGGGGAGGTGCTTAGTCTTCGCATTCACAGGCTGAGCTTGATTTGTGGAATGCTCCTCCTCCACCACGTGACTCCTCAGTGTTCCCCAGTTTTGGCGAAGACGAGAGAAAAAAGCGCTCTCATCCTCACATATAAAAAAGTTCATTGGCCGAAACAGGACCCCACCAGACAGAAAAAAAGGGTGGGGCTGGATGCTCTTCACAGCTCAAAGAGAACGGGAGTATCAGGTAAGTACCAACACCCTTTCTCCTACGAGCTGTTCAGAGCATCCAGTAGTGGGACATACCAAAGCTTGGTCTGTCCTATGGGAGGGACTCCGTCTGGTCTGGAATCTCCTCCTGGTCTCTGTGGACCCTTTGCATAACTCTTCTGCTGAAGGAAGCCTCAGCAGAAGCAAACACATGAATTTTGTAGTGTCTCATGAACGGCGATGGTTGAAGCCCAAGCCGCGGCCCGACAGATTTCAGTTATTGATGCTTGTGTGACCCATGCTGGCGAAGTTGCTGCACTCCTTGTTGAATGAGCTGTTGTTGTAACTATGTATCATTTATGTGTTTGCAACTGTGTATCAATAC
>BLBF01000043.1:2580837-2636540 GCA_015471245.1 Laticauda colubrina | reverse complement strand
ACGTTTCAGCAGAATCTCATCTGCCATCATCAGGCTTCTGTATGGAGAACTCCATATAGAAACTCCATACAGAAGCCTGATGATGGCAGATGAGATTCTGCTGAAACGTTGCTACAACTTTAAAAGCACTACAATGATGTGGGATAATACCCGAAGGAAGCTGAACAGCATATATATATATATATATGTCGTATCTCAGTAATAATATTTTATTGAAAATTAAAATATTATACTGTTAAGTAGTTTGTAACCATGGGTGATTATTATGATTGTAATATTATAATATTATTGCTATAATTGCTTTGTAATTGCTCCTATGAGTAGTGATATATGTATATTCCAATATTAATAATAGAACAACCAATATTAATGAGTAATCCAATTAGCCAAATAGAGAACGCCTAAGGCCCGGACTGATGATTGTAAGGGCCTTCAGCAGCTTCCCTGCACAGGCGGACACTGGCCTAGGTGCTTGCTGCTGTGCCACTGAGAATAAGGCTGTGAGGGTTAAGCCAACAATTTAAAAAGTGAATTAATTATCCTCGAGTGCAGGTAGCCAAAACGAGGGTAAAACAACTCTCAGAATCCTGAAGGAATTCTGTTGCTTCGAGCAGAAAATACCTCACACAGCTCAGGAAAGACAAACAAGGGCACGCAGCCACGAGGTGGCACTCAAGATGGCCTCCAGCAGTTAGTCTTTTCGCGTGCTTCTCAGCAGCAGCTTCCTGCCTTGCAAACTAAGCCAGAGCTCAAACGAAGCCTGAGCTCTCAAACAACAGAGGTGGAGCAGAGCAGCTCCAAAAGCCTCCCATCACCTCTTTTTTTTTTTTTTGGGGGGGGGGGGTTGCGAACAGTGCTTCCCTTAAACCGGACTCTCAGACTGATAAGGATTGAAGGCTAAAGACAAAGGAAAAAACCAAAGGAAAACCGAATTGCAATCAAACCTGCTAATATTCCTGTTTCAGTCAAGGAAATATCCAAAGCACTGCCTGTCTCGCACGAGGCTGAGCAAAAAACTGGGGAACGTTGAGGAGTCACGTGGTGGAGGAGGAGCGTTCCACAAATCAAGTGGATTTGAATGTGGAGTGAATGCGGAGTGAATTTGAATGCCTGTGAATGTAGAGACTAAGCACCTCCCCACTACTGGATGCTCTGAACAGCTTATAGGAGAAATAAACAATATTCATCTGGAGGACTGTGGTGATACTTACTTTTCTATAATTATCTACTTTATGATTACTGGAGACCCAAATGTGAGAATAAGGAACTAAAGTAAAGTGACTTTTGACTTTTGGAAAGCTTCCTGGACTACCTAAATGGAACTGATTGAATAATCCTGGGATATAAAGAGCTATGATTATTGTATTCTTGGAAGAGCAATATTAGGCTTGAATATACTGAGCAAGGGTATTTAGTATTTACTAAAATAAGACAAGATGCTCTACCAGAGGTAAATGAGTGAAATTTCAAAAGAAATGCCGTTGATGTTCCAAAGCATTAAGGATATTATTACAAAGAATCACAGGGAGATAAATAACATATTGCAAGGCATAAATGGGAAAACAGAAAATATCCTACAACTGATAATGAAAGTCAAAAAGTCTTTTGACTTTTTGGAAAGAGAGGAGACAACAGAAAGAATGGAGGAAAAGATAGAACAGACAATCAGTAAATAAAGCAAGAAGATGAGAAGGAGAAGACAATGAAGATAATAATGACTGATGAAATATACCAAGGGGAAAGTACTTTAAAAGATTCAAAATGGAATCAGATAAGCAGGAAGACACTTTTGAAAGGGTGATAGGAGCTTGGGTAGACACTCAGAAGGCCTTCCAGTATAGGATAGAGATGGGCGAAATTCTTAGACTGAAGAAGACACAGATGTAGATAAAGATCCAAGAGAAGAGTATGGGAGGCAAGCTAAAAAACGAACAAGAATTGAAGTACTAAAACCGGGCAAGAGATGATAGAAAGGAAATATTTCTTTTTCTTTTTAATATAATGATAGTCTGATTAAAAACTAGAATAGAGGTAGAAATAAAAATACATATTTTTATATAAAGCAAAAGTTAGATGAAAAGATTAGAGGTTGAAAGATGGTATTATTATGTATGTTTAAATTGGCACCTAGAAGGGCATATTGAAATACTGAATAATTAAATAATGAAGGACTGTATCTTAATATAAACATGTGTATTAACACTAGGACTAGTAATGGTAGTCTGATTAGAAGCTAGAACAGAATAAGAAATAGGGAGAATATTAGCATACATATTTTATATAATAGAATAAAAGCAATAATGAGATGAAAAGATTAGAGGTTGAAAGAAGGTATTACTATGTATGCTCAAATAATATTGTGATTGGCACTAAAATGGAACATTGAAATATTGAATAACTACTTTAAAACAAATGTATATTAATACTAGGATTATATAAATTTGACTAATGTAACAAATATTATCTGTACCAAAATGAATGATGTCCAGATGCCACATTGTACAATTTTTTAAAAAAAATAATTGGTGAAAGCCTTCTCCATCACATATCAACACACTGGCCAAGTTAGATGATCTGCAAGAAGAGTGTTTTATGGAATAGCCCAGAATGTGATGTTCCTTGAATGACGGATTTTGTATGTTGCTAATTACAATGTTTTGTGTACCTGAAAGCAAATGTTTCTGCTTACTGCTTGCAATATGGATTGAAGCTATATTTGACGGGAAAGTAGATAAACATCAGTTCTCCCATTTACTATTACATTGTTCCAGATTTACAACATAATATTTTGCATTCATCTTTAAATCTTACTTATTTCTCTATTTCTCATTATAAGGCTGCACAAATAATAAGTCTGTACACTGGAGCCAAATCAATTACATCTATTATTTCAGGAATTCAGTGAATGCTGTTGCAGAATAGACCACATTTTTAGAGCTGATCTTTAGGATGTATTTGTGAATACATTAGATTATTAGATTATTTTAAGGTTTGCTCCCAAAGTGCAAAAGTACATATGTAATAAAATGCTAACTATCCCTAACATGACTTCATATATTTGGCTTTTGAGTAGCATGCTGGGGCCATTTTTCAAAAACGGGTGTACCCATGAGAAATATGAAATTTATTCATTTAAAATTAAATACATAATGTATTTTATTCATATAATTATTTCTCATTTAGTCTCCTCATTCTCTCATTTTAAACATTACAATTCAGTAGCTGCTTGCCTGTGCCTTATAGCTCTAATTTAAATTGTCATTTAATAGCATGAATGAAAATGTTAAATACTTAAAAGCAAATGAAATGAAATATTTTTTAAAAGTCAGTTTTATTTTTTCACATTGTTTATGAGCAGGAGTGAGTTGACACAAACACCTGTTGTTTCCTACTTTTGCCAAAGGTCTATAACAGGTGTCAGCCTTTGCCAAAAATATCTTATTAAAATATTTGTACCTTGCTTTAATGGTATCATTGTGATGCCTGATGTTCTCCAGTTTTAATTTATTATACAGTAGTATTTAAGGATGCCCAACTAGTTTTCATGTCTTAAAATCAAGGAAAAGTGGTGGTTGTGACAGTGCAGGGGACTTTGGAGTTGTGACACTATTCTGGAGATAACTGAATGCAAATGTCTCTTTACAGAACTGGCAAATACTATAAGCTAAGAAATAACTGCCTAGCTTTGTACTGTAGTGGTTTCCTCTACCAGTAGATACCATCTCATGGCTGATCTTGATGGACTTCAATTTCCATGCAAAGAGGTGTCTGATGAAGTTTGTAAGTTACATGGCAACCAAAAGGCTTTTACAAGCTACCTCAGCAGAAAATTTTGTTGTTGCCTGGATTAAATAAGTTTGTTATATCTATCCTTTATGGGATAGGTACTATCACCTGAGGGCTTCATCCATGTCCTTCTTGATTTTGGAAGGCATAAAAGCAGAATGACTTGTCAGAAAAATGGTCAATGCTTTGAGATAGGTGTTCATGCCATTTATTTCAAAAAAGGAAATTGTGCATTTTCCTTTGACTTAACTGCTTTTAATAACTTTCTTGCAGCTTCCAATATGGTTGAAAAAATAATAGTGGCAGCTTCAGTTGAGAAAAAAACAAATTATCCAGCATAATGCAGATCTAGGTATTTTTTGGATGGAAATAGCATTGGTTGTCCTGGCAATGACTTTCATTCTCAATTGTTGACTTAACATGCTATTTATATATTATTATCAGAGGAAACTTGAAAATACATAGAGCCTATGTTTGGATGAATGTGACTTTAAAAACGAATTTCTGGTAGGTTGAAGAGATTTCTAAGCTTGCCTGCAATTCCAAAAAGTTCCTTAAAACTTAATTGGAACATGTTTCAGAATACTATGTTATTAGAAAACCTAAAAAGAGTAGTTGCTGAGAGGAAAAAGAGAACATGCAGAAGTATTAAAGCACATCTGCAAAATTTCTAAGCTCCAAGATTTTATTTTATCTAATTAAGGATTAATGGTAAAAAAAGAGTCTTATTTCAGAATGATTAATAAGTGTACATATAGTTGCAATTTATATGCATAGGTTAAGTATTGTCATCATTGTTCACTGCAACATATATCTAAACATTATCCACAATCTACCATTTGATTAACAGAAACATTAAAACAATTTTATAATTCTTTCAGAATAGTTGTCTCCAACCGGATGCCCTCCAGATGCCCCTGAATACACCCTCCATAAACTGAAGCCAAAGCTTCCAATATGGATTTCAGTTACCTCATCTGGATATCACTAAACTGAGGAATGTTATGTAGAGACTGCAGCTTTTGCATTATTTATCCAATGCACTTTATATTAAATATATTTTTAATTCAGCCCAACAATGTCCCTATTACAGCATTACTCAACAAAGTAGATAATCTAAAATAGGGGTCCCCAATCCCAGGATGTGGCCCACTACTGGGCCACGGCCTGTTCAGAACTGGGCTACTCAAGTGGCTGGCAGTGAAACCTCTCTCACATTTGTGTCATCCACTAGCAATCATGTGCTAAGCTCCCCACGTGTAAGCAGTGGCCACTTGTACTTACCTGCCGCTCACACAAAAGGAGCTTGTACACTGTACCTGCCTGCCACTCACAGGGAACTATCACCTCTCCTCACCTCTGCCAGGCCATCAAACAAAAAAGATTGGGGACCGCTGATATAAAATACAGATAGTCCTCATTTATTTATTGCCTTGTTTAGCAACCATTTGAAATTATTATTTTGGGGGAAAAACTAGCTTTGTGACAATCCTCACATTTTTGATTGTTGCAGCATCCTGCAGTCATGTAATTTGTTCACAAATGGCTTCCAGAAAGCAAAATAAAGAATGTGGAAGTGAAATCACGTGATATCGCACTTAATAACCAGTGATTCTCTTAACAATGTAAACTGAAGTGATGTTGTAAGTCTAGCATGGTCACATGATTTTTGCTTTGCAACTATGGCACATAGCAACAGAGTTACCAGTCCTAATGATGGTGGATTAAAAAAACTACCTATAGCCTTCATTCCTTTTCATCGCCTTTTGTGATTTTAGCAGCATTATAGCATATTTTAGTTGCATAGACATTTTTCTCATCACTTTTTGTTGAATTTTGGGTGTCTGGTTTTTTTCAAAGAAAAAGAGATAGGGTAGGAAAAAAAGAGGAACTTGCCAATGAAACATTCCATTTACAGGAGAAGTAAATACAGGATATAAGTACAAATATAGGAAAAATAGACACAAAGCCCACAAAGTGCTAATACTGAAACAAATGAGAGTTTTATCCATGAAGAAGAACAAACATAGCATTTGCACCTATTGTGCAAACAGATTGTGTGTTCTCTCTACTTCTCTCCTCTCCTCTCTCTATACCAGTGGTCGCCAACCGGTGGTCCACAGCCCACTGGTGGTCTGCAAGAAAATTTTGGTGGTCTGCAGAGAAATGTCACCCCAGAACACCCCCAAAAGCAATTAATTCGGGCTGCCGGGAACACAAGGCTGTGCCGCCAACATGGCCCGTGCAAACACAAGGCTTGCATCAGAACAACATGAGGTAGTGAGGGAAGGGGGAAAAGGATGGAGGGGGAAACTTGCCTGACCACCAGGCTGCTTCTTTCAGCTTCTTTCTTCTTCTGCTTTTGGCTGAATGCAAGGAAAGCAGCAAAAGTCTTTCTTTCTCTCCCCCAAACATCACCAGAAACTAGTCTTTGGGACCCTGCAAGGCCTCCTACTCCAAGACCCTGCACTGGCAAAGACTTATTTCTGGTGGAGTTTTGGGGGGAGAGAAAGAAAGATCTCAGGATTCCGGCAGTCACTCCAATTAAATCATGAGCCTCGAGCCACACTCCCCAAACTTGAAAGAATGTATTAGAATTTAATATGCCAGCATTAGCCTGGGCGTAGCTGACTCTGAGATACATAATTCACTGTCACCCTTGATCCTGCTTCACCCATCACCCCTCTGAGTGTATCATCCAACAAAATACCTCCATAGCCAAGAGTCATCAATCATGCTCTCCAATTAGATTTTGGTGCGGCAGAAGCTTCAGTCATCTAATCAGTCTGTGAAGAAAATATGAATGGAATGTACTTTTGATTCCACACTGCTGCCTTCTCTTTGAAACTCCCATCTTTCTGTTGACAAATATAAAACATGTATACAAAATTGAATTGACATTTGGCTCCCCTCACTTCTTGAAGGTGACCTGTACAACACACACAAAAAACAAATTGATTGCAGATATGGAAGCTTATGCTCATGAAACCCCCCCAGGCTTGGTTGGATTTTCTGCATGGAACTTTGCTACAAGGCGATCGGCTTGGACATTCCTACTCTTTACCCATGATGCCTCTGATAAGGGGTAGCCCTTCCACTTGATTAAATATTAGAGTTGTCTCCTGTGCCACCTTGAATCGAGGATTCGCTGGATCTCATAATGGGTTTGGCCTTCTATGACCACAGGATCTTGGGTCTTACGAGGTAGTGGCCTCAGCGTTGATCTGACCACGGGTTTTAATAGGCTACTATGAAATATCAGGTGTATTTTCCCTAACAATCGGGGCAACTTCAATTGCACTGTGACTGGACTGATGATCTTTACTATGGGGAATGGTCCCATGAACTTTGGCCCCAATTTCTTGCTAGGGAGTCTTAACCTCAGATATTTGGTGGAGAGATAGACCTTCTCCCCTGAAATGGTCATTGCAGGGCTCGGTCTTTCTCTGCCTGTCTCTTACAGGTCTGTGTTGCTTTTTCCAGTACTTTTTTGACATTCTCCCAAGTTGCTTTCAGCATTGACATCCAATTGGTCAGGCTGACTGAGGAGGGGGGGGTCCCTTGGATACTCAGGCATTGGGACGAAGTCCATGCTGCTCATTACCTTGAAGGGGATTAGTCCCATGCTACTATGAACAGCATTATTGTACCCGACCAACATGAAGGGCAGGAGGTAATCCCAATTAGACTGCTGAAAATTTACGTAGCACCTCAGATAATGCTCTGCAATGGCATTCAATCTCTTCCCCCCCCCCCCAGACCCTGCGACGATTCAATAGACAGCAGAAACTCTCTCCAAAATTTGCTATGAATTGGACCCCTCTGTCTGAGGTAATTCTCAGTGGTACTCCATGCACAGCTTGGCTAACTGGTGGGTTGAAGGTAGTCTGCTGCAAGGTATGAACTGTGCCTGTTTGAAAAATAAATCTATTACAGTCCAGATCACTGTGTTTCCCCCACTTTTTGGCAACTCCACTATGAAGTCCATTGCAATTTCTTCCCCTGGCCTTGTTGGCTCCTCTGAAGAACTAGGGTGCATAGGGATTCTGGGATGTAGAGTTTTGTCCCCTTCCATGAGAGTTTTGTCCCCTTCCCCTTCCCAGAACCAGGGGTCTGCTAGCAGTTTGGTTTTGAGTTTCATAGTTAGGTCATCTGCAGGTTGTGCACGCCCTTGCCATATGCCCTATTACCCCGCATTAGTAACATTTAAATGGACTTCATGAGAGGGCTGGTTCTGGGGCTGATCATGGTGCTGTGGGGTACTGTCAGCTAGATGGTCTCTGATCTATCTGCCCTCTCTCTTTGGCTCCCAATGGCTTTCTCG
The DNA here is from genome assembly GCA_015471245.1 of Laticauda colubrina. Lineage (NCBI taxonomy): Eukaryota > Metazoa > Chordata > Lepidosauria > Squamata > Elapidae > Laticauda > Laticauda colubrina. The sequence continues at coordinate 2,628,430 of BLBF01000043.1, read as the reverse complement.
TATCGTTAGCATGTAATGCCCCATCAACTTTTATGGCTACTCAGAACCACTCAAAGAGTCGGTTTGGGATATCCCGATAGGCAGTTACTTTGCTAATTTGCTTGTCCAGGCTGGTTCTTAAAAAATGAACCAGCATCTGCTCAGGCAAAAAGGGTATCTTCTCACTGATTCTCCTGAATTCATGGATGTGTTCTTTGATGTATTGCCTCCCTGCTTTAGGTTGCTGAATTATCTCCTGCATACAGGTCCTCTTCTGCCTCCACAAATCTGACCTCCAGTTGTAGGAAGTCATCTGGGTCATGTGGTATGGTGGGGGGCTTCTCTTGAGGAGAGTTGCTAGCCATCCTCTTGCTTCTCCCTCTAGCCCCTCAGAAATGGCATTCACCATGGCTCTAGGGAAGGGGTAGAGGTGTGCATAGTGTTCAGGTAGATCTCAGTTGAGTCAAGGAATAAAGCTAACTGGCCTGGGTCTCTATCAAATTTCCCCCTGAACCGGGGCAGTTCATTGGGCTCTGTTCCTTCCTCTCCCTGTAGCCCTCTGTAAGGTGGCTGATTTTCCTCCCCAGCTCTAGTTTGCACAGGAGAAAGGGACTGCCTGCTGCATGGGGAAGGCACTGGCTGCCACTGTGGGCTTTTTTTTTTTCTTCTGGTGTGTAAAACCTCTGGTGTGTAAAACTGCTTCTCCCCACTTCAAAAGGCCCTGTAAAAGTTCCACTCTGTTTTGGGTGGCAGGACAGGCCATTATCTCGAATAGTGGCCTATTCAGATCCCTCTCTCAGCTGCTCTATGGATCTCCCCAGGGATTCCATCAGGTACTTATCTGGTTTTCTCCCTTCCAACAGAACAGGTTTCTTCTCTTTGGAGTTGAAGAGGAGCTGTCCTCCTTCTGTAATTATGCTATTAGTTTCTGTTTGCTTTTGGCTGGAGGCCAAGCTTTCTCCTGATAGCCTCTGCCATGGCTGTCTGAGTTTCTCTCCATACACCCCAGATGTCAAGAGGCTGAAGGATTTATTAAAAGTTAACATGCCGGCATTAGCCTGGGCACAGCCGACTCTGAGATATGTAATTCACTGTCACCCTTGATCCTGCTTTTCCGCCCACCCCTCTGGGTGTGTCATCCAATGAAACACGTCCATAGCCAAGAGTCATCAATCATGGTCTCCAATTAGATTTTTGCATGGCAGAAGCTTCAGTCATCTAATCAATCTCTGAAGAAAATATGAATGGAATGTACTTTCGATTCCACACTGCTGCCTGCTCTTTGAAACTTCCCCCCTTTCTTTCTGTTGACAACTATAAAATGGGTGTACAAAATGTTTATGAGTTGGCAAAAGACTTTTACTGCTTCTGCTGCTTTTCTTGCATGAAACCAAAAGATCCCAAATAAAGAACAATCAATTGGTAGGAAAACGGGTAGGAAATTTTCCTGCAGACTTTTTTGGGGATTTTCCCCTGCAGACAGAGACCCTGGTGAAATCCCAGAAAAAGTCTGCAGGAAAATCTCCCACCCTGTTTTCCTACCGACTGCAGAATATCGTCTCTCTCTTTTCCCTTAAGAATGGAGATCAAAAGCAGGTTAGGAATGTGGCTGCCTTGGAGGGGATGTGGTGTGTGTGTGTGTGTGTGTGTGTGTGTGTGTGTGAGAGAGAGAGAGAGAGAGAGAGAGAGAGAGAGAGAGAGAGAGAGAGGGAAGAGGGAGAGAGACAGAAAAAAAATATCATCAGCCCTCTGAGGTTAAATTGTCTCTCTTTCTCTCTCTCTTTCCTCCTGAGAACAGAGCTCAAAAGCAAGTTAGGAATTTGGCTTCCTTCGAGGATGTGTGTGTGTGTGTGAGAGGGGGGGGGGGGGGGGGGGAGAGAGAAAGAACACCACCAGTACCATATTAGTGGTCCGTGGGATTTAAAATTATGAGTTTGGTCCAAAAGATTGGTGATCCCTGCTCTATACCATAAACTGTATCTCAAAGGATCCCTAAAGTTTGCAGATGATTAGTCTCATTCAAGACAATAACGAATGTTCATACAGATGGGAAGTTGAAGAACTAGCCTTATAGTGTGGCCGGAACGATCTTGAACTGAACATACTCAAAACTGTAGAAATGATAGCAGATTTTAAGAGATGCTCTTCTATTCTACCACCTCTTACAATACTAGACAACACAGTATCAATAGCAGAGACCTTCAAGTTTCTAAGTTCTATAATATTTCAAGAGTTAAAATGGACACCTAACATCAAAAATGTCATCAAAAAAGCATAACAAAGAATGTTCTTCCTATGCCAACTAAGGGATTAGAAACAATGTTTCCCAATCACAACAAATTTAAGATGTATAGGCTTTAACTGCCATAGTTCCCAACATGGGGAATTCTTGGAGTTAAAGTCAACATACCTTATCACTGTTGAGGCTGAGAAATATTTGAATTGGACAATCATTTCTTTAGATGCATTAAATATTGAGAAATGCTATACGTAAGTAGCAGAATCAGATGCTTAAGAAAAGCTAGCTTTTTATCCTGTCTCATTCTTGTCTAAGTTGAAATGAATAGGAGGTAAGCACAGCAACTTTTCTCAGCAATGCAAGTTATATAATTTGTCCATGTAAATCTAATACAGGGGGCGGGGGAATGGGGAAAGTAACCTCAACCCCAGTAAAATCCTAAAAGAACAAAACTATAGACATAGGCCATGCTGGAATTCTTCTTTGAAACCCGTCTCCAAACACATAAACTGATATACCACTTCTTTGCAATTCAGTATATCGCTGGTTCACAATTAAACACTGGCAAAATAAAGTTTTTTGGCAAAATAAAGTTTAACAATCTTGCTAACTGAATATTGTTTAGATTTATTTGATTATTACAATGCACATCCTCAATGATCATGCTGAGAGAGATGTTATAAGTTTTAGTACAAAGCATATAGATGGCACTGTGACTCTGATTCTATTCAGAGATTTGAATTCACTTTGCACAGTACCAATCACTATTGCTGATGATAGGCAACAATCCAGAGACAAATAATGCAGAATTCTCTTTAAAAACAGCCTCAGCATAAACCCAAGGCTACATAGATTGTGAGTATGAGAGTTCTAACAAGTCTGAGTGAGCCTTCTAGCTATCTAATGAGTTGGAAAACAAGGGAAAAATAGCAAAAACAGCAAGAGAGAAAAGACAGTTTCAACACTGGGCTGTTGAAGCTTGGCAATTTGGTTGCAAATGTTTTGTCACCATTTGAGGAGACATCATCACTGCACTTTGAATTGTGCTCATCTGTCAGAGCGCTGACCTTTAAATAACATTTATTGTGATGTTTTTTCAACTATTACTTTGTCTATACACTGCCAATGTCTCCTTGAATGGTGATGAAACGTTTGCAACCAAATTGCCAAGGTTGGAGCTCAAATGAACAGCCCAACTACCAATCCGAGCAATTTATATTCAAATACATTTCAGGATTCAACATTATTAGTTTTAACTTTGCCTGTGAATAGTATTTTGTAGTTGCAGAATGTCACTGTAGATATTAAACCAAAGTATGGCCTATATGTCATTTCACTATATATCACAGCATTTCTAACTATGGTCCATGTTAGATTGGGCTGTTAGAAATCAATATTTAGGACATGTATAAATTTCCCTTCTATGATCTAAGAAAATAATCTAAATCAATAATTATATTTTGAGATCTGTTCATAGATATATTTGGGCTTGTTAATTTAGTAAGATTTCAAACTGGGAAGATTTACACTACAAGTCATATTTCAGGCTTGAAACTCACAAGAACTTCCATTTAGTAATTATTGTTATACTACAGAATGGAACTATAAACGGCAATGAGTTTTCCTGGATTTTCATTGACAAAAAAGTAATAATAGAGATGTATTTAGCTTTTATAGGCTTAGCCTATTTAAATTACCTTAAAGAAAAGAAGCTTAAACCGCCTAATAACAATAGTTGAATATTCTATTTTCTTCTAGTGACAACATAAGAGCAAGTCCCCACTTGCCAGCAGAAAGCTGTTTAAAAATGTATTAAAACTATAGCTTATAGCAACAGTTTATCTGCATTTGATATGCAGCATGTATGTTTTCCCCTTTTCAATGAACAATTAACATTTATCCAAAAAGATTCTGGAAACTTAAGGATTAGTTAAAAAAAAAAAAGCATAATTTTAATTTGCAGCTAATATGCATTTGCCCCAGCCAAAGCCTTGCCTTAAAATATTGCTCATACAGACATACATTTAGTTATATTTTGCTTAAATAACTTTAATAATGTGCTTGCTTTTAATTTATGATCTTGTATTACAATCTAAGCATACATCTTAATAATTTTCTTTAAAAAAACAAACTTATAATAAGTGTCATTTTCCAAAAGGCACATTCTTTCATATAAATACAAAAATACTATATTTATTATTTACAAAGTCAAAATTGCTTACGTCTACAAAAGCACAATCACTTTCCCCCATTTAACAGGTTACACTTCTCTGCCACATTATTTGAACATCTGAAATATATTCTTTATTTCAAGATCTGTTCAGCATGAGCTATTGACAGGATTTCTATTTTGACAAAAAAAAATTCTTATTTTGAGAAAAAATATTGACACCAATATGAAACCAGGAATCATTCTGATAAAAATAGTATACTTATGTATGAAAAGGAATTTAGATGGGTGTTGAAAACTCACAATTGTTCTCTATACCAGACAAAAAATAGTTTCCTAGTAAGATTTATATTGTTCGTTTAGTATCCTATGACTGTCACTGTTGTATCTTATGATTTATGATGAATGTATTCTTATGATGACTTAATCATGATTTATTACTTAAGACTTTTATGTATACTGAGAGCTTATGCACGGAAGACAAATTCCTTGTATGTCCAATCACACTTGGCCAATAAAAAATGCTATTCTATTCAAAAAAAATTCATACTTCTGCACAGCTTCATCCAATCTGTGTGTCCTCCCAATGTACGAACCAATTTCCAGGATTCTCAACCATCTAGTCATTGATGAGAATTCTGGAAATTGAAATAACTCCTAGAGAGTGCATTCAGTTGGGACTACTTATCCAGTAATTTGCTTGAAATCTGCTCTTCTATGTGTAACAATTTGCCATTTAGTTTAAATTAGTATAGCCAAGGCACAGGAAAAAGAAGTACATTATTGTACTTCAGCCTGTTAAGGGATGCTATTTCTTGCCATTTTAGATATATATTAAGTCCATTTCACTTTTTATTTTAAAGCACTGTGACCTTTCCTTGCAATATTAGCCAAGAATATGCTTCTGACTGAGATGATGGACTGAAATTGGCAGCTGAACTATATTTCCATGCAAATAATAGGAAACATCCTCCATTATACTTGAAAGAGCAGGAATTAGAGCAGAAGTTAAATGGCACATAACCCTTCACTAGTTTCCATCATTCTTCATCCCACAATATCTGAACCTTGAAATCGGTACATCTCTCTGCCTTACAGAAGAAATGGTCCTTCTACATTTTGCATTATGGACCAATCAGCTATCAATAAAATAAAAGAAAAATAACTCTCCCATGGATGACTGCAGTGGAGAAGTTAAAAAAGATGTTGCCCAAGACCATGCAATCAAAGCTCCTCCCCATCTTTTATCTGAATGGCACAGCTTTTTTTTAATGGACTTTTATATTCAGTCACACAACTGAAGGCTCCATATTGGATTTTTTTTTTTTACTTCCTCTACAAATGTCCCTTACTGCATCTTTTAAATAATGTAAATGGAATTCCAACCAAAACAGAAAAAGGCAGGAACTTAAAGCATTTTTGGAACTGAAGCTTTGATCTTCCTAGTATTTTAGTTTTTTCTGTTTCTCTTCCTTAAATTTAATGAAAGAAGTTATAATACTAATGTAAGCAATGAAACTTTTTGTTTTTAATAAAGGAATGAATTTTAACAACTGATAGAAGCTTGACTTTGATCAATACTCACCCCTCCCATCTTAAGTGATTTTTCCTATAGAACCTTTCTAAAATGTAGTATCCTCAATGTTTCCATCATCCCCAACCACCCATCAAGGCTATTAAATTATTTTGATGTTTGCATTCACTTATGTGAAGGAAAATAAACAGAAACTTATTCATTAGATGGGATATTTGTGGAGTATATCTGAATTTTTAACCACTGAAACAAATTTGACTGCTTTAGTTAGCATAAATCAATGTCTGCTGCTCATTCAAGAGTGACATAGCTGAAAGCAGAAAAGAGGTCAACTTTTCAAAGAGAGAGACAGTCAGTCCTGAATACAATAGCTGTATAATACAGGTATATAGACAAAACTCTAATCTTCTTTAAAGCTCTCCTTGATTTATAAATCAAACTATTTTATAGTAGCTGTAATATGTTCCCTTTTCCAAGAAACTGAGTTAAAACATAGTTAAATCATTTTTCTTTGAGAATAAAAGCCGAAGAAGATATAGGCAGTGAAAAATGAATATAGAAATGATATTAGGAATTTATCTGGAAGAATTTATCTGATAAAGAAAGAATTCACATTTATTGCTGTTTCATATGGAAATAGCTACATTAAAGACAATTGAAAGTTGGAAAACTGAAAACTGAAAAGTTCAGACTAAGAGAATAAATATTGCTTAAGGAATGACAAGAGAAAAATGGTTTATTATAAACAGTAAAAATTGTGTTACTAGGTCAGTATGTTAGGTCTCATCTAGCATTCTCTTTCCACAGTGGCAATACTTCAGGAAACTTACAAATCATAGGAAAGTATTATGCTAATTGTATCTTCTAGCTCACATCCCATAACATCTGAACTATCCCAAAGCATAGTCCCTCAGATACTCAAACTAATTATATAACCAAAGAGATTTAGAACAATGATTTAGAAATAATAATGGCAACTGTTGTCATTCCTCTTTTTTTGAGGGCACAATGAGGTTAGTTAAAGGTAAATGACCTTTGCTTGCATATTTTCCCTCTAAAACCTAGCAGAGGACAGGACTCTGCTGTGGTTTCTTGTCAATCCATACTATTTGAAGAACTTTATTATCTTGGGCTGGTGGAATAACAGAAGGGAAGTATAATGGGGGTCTATTATACTTTTATTATTATATTTTTCTGCAATGTGCAGAAAAACCAATTAAAATGATTGCCATGCCTCTTCCTAAAAAAATACCTCAAGAAACTGACATATCACAACCAGGGAGGCTAGACATTTCTCCTGGTATCACCATCAAGAAATTTTTAGTTTTATTTAAGGGAAATCTGGTAGTTGCAATATATACTCATTATTTCTGGTCCTAGTTTCCATGGCAATGAAATCTAGCTCCAGAATTCCTTCCCTATAGCACCATTTTATGTACCTGAAAAGTGATATTGTATCGCCCCTTAGTTTTCTTTTCTCCAGACTGAAAATTTAAACTCCTTCACTTTATTCTGACAAAATACCTTGTTGAGTCACTGTACCTTCTGAAAACATGGTGCCCATAATTACATATGGGCTACAGGTATGGACATGAGAGTTAAAAGCATTTTTCTACAAAAATAAAAAACTGAAATTTGATTTCAATTAATTTGTTGACATTTCATCATCTAACAGATAATCAGTTGTCACTGAGAAATAAAAGTTTGCTTTAATAATATAACTTTCAATAGATCAAATAGTTTGGAAGAGGTTTCTTTATTAAATATACCGAGAGGCCCAAAGAGAACAGTTAACTTCACCACAAAAATTAAGATAAGAATTGCAAATGAGACACATTATTTAATTTCTACACTTACATTCTTCCTATATATCCAGAACAGTATTCAATACAGAGGTCTCCAACCTTGGCAACTTTAAGCCTGGTTGACTCCAACTATCAGAATTCCCCCAGCCAGCTTTGCTGGCTGCAGAATTCTGGGAATTGAAGTCCACCAGGCTTAAAGTTGCCAAGGTTGGAGACCCCTGGAATAGAATAATAAAGAACTATCAATAAAACCAAATCTTTTTACAGATTGTATATATAGATGTTTTTAAAAGTTTATTTGGAAAAAAATGAAACTGAAAGGCAATCTAAAACAACAACTGGTTATTATTTTATGGATGACTGAGTGATGAGGATGCATCTTCTAAAGAAAGGTACCGCCTTTCTTTATGAACCAGCCATTGAGAAGGTCCTGGTAGAGCCACCAAAATGTCAACCAGATCAAAAGTGGAGCCATGGGCAGTCATTCCAGATTTGAGTGTAAGAACTGAATTGTACCAGGTAATTTAATTTTCTTGGCCATTCCAAACATTGTGATATAATAAGTAAGCATTTTACTCTTAATAGTGAAGCAGTTTATATTTAGAAAAAAAAAAGGCTTTTAACAAATGAATTGACACAAATGCTAATTTCCTATATCATTTAACCAAGTTTTTTTTGTTACATAAGATTATATAAGCACTTGATTTTTGTTTTAAAATAAAACATAAAGACATAGAGATCCTCACAGTAATCTTTGCTAATTTCAAAAATGAGCAGTTTTAGCAGGCATTTCTATCATGTCACACAGTGATTTTGCACTTTTCTTTTTATACCTACAAAAAAGCATCACCAAAGATTGCAGGTTGAGGAACTCCAAACCCTGTTTCCCAACAGATTTCAGAGAAAGCAAAGAAACTTTCCAGAGGGTATTTTAGTACATCCCACCAACAACTAGTTGAGTCCATGAAGATAGAGCTATATTACTGACACCAAGAAAAGGGGCATTTAAAGAGAAAAGGTAGAAGAATATCTGAAAGACCAAACTTGTCCAAATCTATATCCTCATGATGGGTTATACTACAATACTCTGTCATGGCTCCATTGTGGCTCATGGGATTTGTAGTTCAAAACATCGGGATGCAACCAGGTTAGGGAAAACCATTTTTTTTCCTTTCAGAAATGGCCTCTTACCCCAAATACAGTACTGAATACAAAACCTAACACTAAGCTTATTTTGCTATTCAGAACAAAATTCGCAATATGTCTGCCTTTTTAAAAATTGTAATGCATCAGCGTGCTGAAATCAAGGGGCCCCTCCCGCACTGCACACATCGGGGAAAGGTAAATCTTTCAAGAGGAAACAATTGAGGAAGGCAGCGCTTATCGCCGTAGCATCGCAGCTGCTCTGCTGCTACAGGGGGAGAATCCGACACTTTGGCACAGAAAGCCAGCCAAAGGTGAAAATGAAGCCCCCGTGCGGGCAGGGGGAGGAGAGCGAGCCCCAGAGCAACAAAGCGGAAAAAGGTTTCGAAAGCACAAAGCCCAACTCCGGTAACAAAAGCCCCCAGGCTGCTCCTTAGCCAGGCGCTCCGCCGGCGCCGCTTCAGCAGCTTCTCTCGGCGGCACTGGTGGCAATAGCGGGCGCCGCCCCCTTTCCGGGCAAGAACCGAGGGTGGCTCAGACGGTTTTGTTCTTTGCAGCCAGCCGCTGCAGCCCCTCCCGAATCCCCGCACAATACTCTCCGTTTTCGGAGACCCTGCCCGAAGGGGGTGGCTGCGTTTCGCCGCCGCCCCACAAAAAAGCGTGTCCGCGGCCCCTGCCCCACTTGCCTCCCGTCCTCACCGACCTTGAGCTGCATCGGGCGCCGCCAAGGTTTTGGTCACCGCCTTCCACACGTTGCAGCCCAGTAGGCAGAGGAGAAGTGCTGCCGCCGCCGCCGCCCTACTCATTTTCCCCCTGCCGTGGCAACCGCTGCCGCCGGGAAAGGAAGAGGAGGCGGGGAGGGGGGGGACCGTCGGAGCCGCTGCCCAAGAGGAGGTAGGAGGAGGTATGAATAGAACGCATCAAAAACTGGCTTCCTCCGCGTGGCCCACCGTGATGCCCCTTGCCCATGCCGGAGGCTGCCGCTTCCGCTGGAGAGGCCGCATTGTCACCTTCGCGCTGAGCGCCGGCACCGCTGCGCGGGCCTCGGTTACAGCACGACGGCTGAGGGGGCTGCAAGGGGAAGCTAACAGCGGGTGGCTCTCCCTAAAGAGGCAGCGAGGCTCCTCCACCATCCTCAGTTTGCTTAACCCCTTCCTTTCTCCCTTGTACAGCTCTCTCCTCAATTCAGACAAGACGAGCCAGCCAGAACGTCGGAGCTCCCCCTGCTGACTAGCTCGGGGGTCGTTTTCACCATCGCGCTCCAAAAGCCGAGGCCTTGGAGTGACATTGAGTTAGTATTGCTGGAGTTAAGGTGCAGATCTATTTAAGAACATACAACTTAACTAGAATACCATGCAAGCAAAACCACTTTATTTTTGGTGTGTCTTCGAGTTAGTCTTAATCCTGGAGACTGCCTGGACAAGTCCCTGCGATTTTGGGGGTTGGAATTTCAGAAACGGCCATTTCCTGCTTCCTACAACTGAGACAGAATGATTGGCCCAAGGTGAACATGAACCGAAAATGGGACTACCCATTTTCTTTCCACCCCAGTATTTTAACCCCTTACAAAAACAAACTGGCTATTCGAAGCACCTAGATTACCAGAACAAATTTCTGGGGGAGATTCATTGGACAGCCTATCAACAGTTAATGTTGCAATATTATCCTGGGACAGGTATATTTGGCTTCATTTATATTTATCATATTTATCAAATTTTTTCAGACAAATTTCAGCATTTACACTCTGAAGAAGATATGCAAATCATTTTTATGTTATATATATATATATTAAAACATTTATTTTTAATGGCAATAGCAATAGCACTTAGACTTATATACCACTTCATAGTGCTTTGCAGCCCTCTCTAAGCGATTAACCCCCAACAATCTGGGCCTTCATTTTACTCACCTCGGAAGGATGGAAGGCTGAGTCAACTTTGAGTCTGGTGAGATTTGAACTGCCAGATTACAGACAGCCGGCAGTTAGCAGAAGTAGACCTGTAGTACTACACTCTAACCACTGTGCTACCTGAGCTCATATCATAATATCACCAATCTGTTTCAATCAATTGTTCAGAGCAACAGTTTACAATATTAGTAGAAAGCAAGGTGTAAATATTTTCACAAAAATTAAACGTATTCCATAAATCACTGACATCATACATAACATTTTTGCCATTAGCTGTGAATGAGAGATTTGATTCATATTTAACAAAGTCAACATTTCCTTCGCTACTATACTCATCTGCAAATCTCTACTTTTGTGATACAGAAAATAAAGATAACAATGGATGAGGTTATGTATTGGGTGAGCGTGAAATAGTACGCAACTTCTCCTTGCACACACATTTGGATGGAAACATTCTAAACTGGCATGTAAATGGAAAGAAATAAATTTGAAAAAAATGAAAAACTAGGCAAAATAAAAATTATTAATTTCTACCTAAAACCATTCCCAATATAGATTATATTTTAACAGTTTCACTTTTTCTCCCTCCCTCTCTTCTTCTCCCTCCCTGCACTTGACTCCAGAACAGCTTTGAACAGATGTTCAAAGAACAGCTTAAAATAGAAAAAATATCCTCAAGCTGCAAATCAACTAAGGGTCCCATCAGCACCCTATCCTTAACAAGACGAAGGAGAACAAGGCCTAGTTTTTAGAGGCTTCTAGGACAGCACCATGTGTTATAATATGTGAACTGCCCATAGTCATTTTGGAAGTTGAGCTAGTGTCCCTATGGAATAAGTATCAATGAATAAGTGTGGGGAACTCCATGGATTTCCAGGACAAAATCGTTCCTGTTCAGCACTAATCTCATTTTGAGTTCCCATCATCCTTGACAAACCAGTTGTATGGGCAAGAGTTTCTTACAGCTACTGTTAAGTATCCCTCCTTTAGTATATTTTTTATTGTTAAGATTGTTTTTAGAAAGGAGCTTGCAATCTTTGCATGGATATATCCTGCATCTGCTCCTATACTGCAACAACCATACTATATGGTTCTATTTTTTGTTTCCATAAATTAATACTTTTTCTTTCACATTTTTCTCTTTTTCTTTGCCTTGTGAAGCAAAATGGCAAGGAACTTCCCCCGCTTCAAAAAAAGGTTATTTCTTAGGAAAAGGTCACATAAACAATATTTCAGTGCCTGGAAGTTGAGTCATAGCAACTGGACTTATTTTCTTGTTGGTTTGAAATGTTTCACCGCTCATCCAAGAAACTTCTTCAGTTTGAGCAAATTGGTTAGGGGAACCTGAGTTGGCAGAGAGCCGTTGGAATGTACCAACTTCTACAAATTGAATGGTAGGTGATTCCTGTAATCTATTTTCATGCTGTCTTTTCATATTCTTACCCAACCTCAGGGTTTCTTCCCTAAAGTGCATGTTGACGAAGATTCTCATTCATCCAGGCAGAATTGTCTGAACACTGAGTTGTGGCAACTGTACTTATTTTCTTTTTGGTTTGAAATGTTTCACCGCTCGTCCTAGCAGCTTCTTCAGTCTGACCAAGTTTGGTAGGGGAATTTCAGGTAGAGAATAATTGGAATGTACCAAGTCCTAAAAATGACAGAGAATCTTCATTGATATATTGTCATGCATTTTATGGAAGAAACCTGAAATTGGTGAGGAAATATGAAAACAGCAAGAAAAGTGGCAGACTACAGAATCACCTACCATTCAATTTTTAGAACTTGGTACATTCCAACGACTATCTACTCAGATTCCCTTAACCAGCTTGCTCAGATAGAAGAAGCTGCTTGGATGAGTGGTGAAATGTCTCAAACCAACAAGAAAATAAGTACAGTTGCCTATGACTCAACTTTCTACCTGGAAAATTGTCTCAAATGAATGAGAATCTTCACTGAAATATTTCACTGCAATTTCTTTTTATAAATTTTAATAGAAAAGTAGATAGCTGGAAGAAGTGCCTAGGAATGTTAGAATTGCAATAACATGGTAGGGACAGCAATGATTAGAAAGGTAGAATCAATAATTGTTTTGTCCTCGCTACACATTAGTCTGTGTGCAGCTTGACATGTAGTTAAACACCCACCTATCCTCCAGTAAAACAAGACCGTGTGTGTAGATCTGAATGTTTTATTGAAAAAAACGGTGTGGTGAAACTGGGGAAAATAGGGATAGATACAATGAGAACCAAATGCAAGATAGACAGCATTAAGTTACTGCTCAAACAAATATTAATAAATACAAGTAATTTAAAACTCAGCAGTGATGCTCTATGTGTGGGATGTGTTTGTCCTTGGATGACCATGTGCCACAAATTAAAATGGATTATTCTTTGCGCTTCTGCCTTTTCCAAATGCTAAAGGAAATTCAGTCTGGCTTCCCAACATGCATTTGTTTTGAGAGTGCGGGCTGATGAGTAAAGAGGTGAGGTAAGCTTCAAACAATATACAGTGGAACCTCAGGTGACAACCATAATCTGTCCTGAGAATTCGGTCATCACCTGATTTGGTCCTTACCAGAGGTGTGGAAGGGAAAATTGCAATGGAACAGCAAATCGCTACAGCTGTATTTGCCATCGGAGGACCCATTCACGACTAGAGGTAAAAAAATTTGGTTGTCACCCGTTTGTGACCAGAGGTTCCACCAGAGATATTTGTCTCTCTGGCCACTAGATGGGACTAGAAAGCAACAACAGTATATAAAAGTTTTATGCTGGGCATGATACTCCCTGTCTGGTACAAACTGATACCACTATTTCTGAGATGGTAGTCTCAGGTGAGCTGCCAATGCTTTTTTGCTGATATGGTTGTCAATGAGGTGGTGCCACTGCAGTTTTTGATGAGGTTTCTGGGAACCTGACAGCGATCTAAGTCTGGAATATAATATCCCACTGCTAGCTTTTCCCTTAGAATTGCTGAGGTCATTTGATATATATCCATCTCCATTCTTTTGAATAGATACTGTAGGAGACATTGCAAAAGACTGGTTCAATTGCTTTGTGAAGTTAGCTGTTGTTTGTGGCATGGCTGTAGGCTGCCGTGCCATTTGAGCTATGGTGTTGTCCACAGGTTCTGAGGTATGAATGCCATAGATCAGGGGGTCAAACTCAAGGCCTGTGGGCTGAATCCGGCCCATGGGGCCAATCTGGAACTATCAAGGGACTGGCTCGCAATGCCTTTGGAGGCTAAAATGGGTGCAACTCCCGTGCCATGTTTTCACCCTCCATGGCCTTCTGCAGCACTCTTCTGGCTCAAAATGGGCCCAAAATGGGATACAAATGGACTGAAAATGGGTTGTAAAACAGGCCAAAATTAGTTGGAAAATGGATCTAAAATGGGTCGTAAAATGGGCCAAAACCAGCTGAAAAAGGCCAAGAAAAGGCTGAAAACAGGCCCAAAATGGGTCATAAAGCAGGTAGAAAATAGTTGAGACAGTGTGAATATGGGCCCAAAACAGGCCAAAAATGAGCCAAAAAGCTGGCTAAAAAAGTGGGCCAAAAATAGGCCAAAAACAGCTCAAAAAAGGACGGCACAGCTAATTATTTCTTACAAAGGCTGCACACATGGTTGTCCACAGTTCAGAGAACCAGCAAATCGCTCCACTGGCTGGCTCCCCCTCTCCCTGCCCACTCACTTCTTACCTGGCACGCGAACCATCCAACTTGCCTAGTTTGGTAAATTGCTATTTTTCCTTTTTTTTCTTGACCATCAGCTGTTCTGCTCTGCCAGGAGATTTAGAATAACTAGAAAGCAGGAAATCCTTGCATTTCTTGTTTTCTAGCTAATCTAAAAGCAGAGCTGGACTTTCCTTAGGACTGAAGTGCAGACTCAGGTAGCTGATTGCAGATAGATCTCTTAAGTGAATCTGATTCTCTGAGCAACTCAATCTGTCTGCCTGCCTGCTTTGCCTGCTTTGGGGTAAAAGTTGCTCTTTTTTATTTAAAAAAAAATAATATTTACATAAACATTTATAACATTTACATACAAACCATGCCCTCCCACAAGACCACCAAGCAATACCCAGGCCGCAAGCCACACCATCCAATCACATGACCACCAAGCCACACTCAAATTAGGCCACACCTACAGAACCGATTGTTAAGAAATTTGAATCCTACTTCTGATTGGGGAGGACCATTGATCTGAGCTCTTGCCTTGTGGATTCGTAAAATATCTCTTCCTATGAGCAAGACTATCTGAGTCTGAGGATGAACTCTGGTGTCAGATGCGTTATGCGGTTCAAATGTGGGTGATGAATAACTGCATCTAGCATAGGGATTTCAGTTTTATGGTCAGGGATCTGGTTGCATTCAATAAGAGTTGGTAAAATCAGGTATGTTTTGCCATCGACCGACTCGCCTTGGTAATCAGATGTTCTTTTCTTCGCTGTCTCCACAAGTCTTGCACAGGTTTTTAAGGAATATGGAATTCTGTCATCAAAAAAGGCTGAGCTGGCTAAAAACATATTACTTTGGTTGTCTAGAATGGTATAAAGCTTAATAGCTTTATCTCTTTGGCCTGCTGGGTAGACTCTGACGAAACAGATTTTGGAGCAGAATTTGCCATCTGCAATCTCTTTTGTATTGATTTCTGTTGTGATTGTAGCAGAGTATTTTTTCCTTCCTGCTGCACAGGCACTGTAAGTGTGTTGTAAAGTCCATGGTGCTGGCCTTGGGTGCAAAGCTGTGTTGTGGCTTATGCTGCCACATTGCATGCATTTTACACTGATCTTACAGTTGTTGGCAAAGTGAGGGACAGATGAGCACTTGTAGCAAATATTTGCTTTCAGGAAAGCTTTGTGGTATTCCATGGACTTTTTGAAGGCTCTGCATTTTAGGAGAGGATGTGGCTTCTGGTGCAGAGGAAACTGCTTATCAGGATCTCTGATCTTAGTTTCTATGTGAGAGGAGCTGGCAGACCTAAAGGGAATCTGGAGGAGTCACATTAGTTTTGTGGACTGCTACTGAAGGCTATTGAAGGCTTGCAAGGATTATGTTCTGAAGGAGCAGCACATGACAGTGTGAAACAAGAACAGAGAAGAGGGGGAAATGGAACATTGTACTCTCTTGTATTTGGAACCACTGCTCTTGTAAGCTATAGGGTAACTTTTGTACAGTGGGGTTGACACCTCTGGCTGTGTCAAGAAATGCAAGTACTTGCAAGTTCCCTTCTGACTTAGCTATTTGAAGTTCCATTATTAAGTTGCCAAGTTCCCTCGGTTTCTGATAGGCTCTGTTGGGTATTTTACAAAAGCTATCAAGTCTTTTGAACAGTGAATTTTCCATTGCTTCTGCTGAGCCATAGCACTCATCAAGTCTGTACCAGACTTGTTTTAAGGCCTGTTTTGGGGTAGTTTATTGTCCTGGAGTGCTGATAGATGTACCAGTTGTTTTACCGGTTGAATTCCACCACTGCTCGACATGCAGCTAAACCCACCTATCCTCCAATAAAACAGACCGCATGCATAGATCCGAATGCTTTATTGAAAGAATCGGATGTGGTGAAACTGGGGAAAATAGGTATACAAACAATAAGAACCAAATACAAGATAAATAAGCTGCTGATCCAGTTCCACAGAGGAATTATTGAGTCTGTCATCTGCACCTCTATAACTGTCTGGTTTAATTCTGCAACCCAACAGGACAGACACAGACTTCAGAGGATAATTAGGACTGCAGAAAAAAATACTGTCAACCTGCCTTCAGTCAAGGACCTATATACTGCACGAGTCAAAAAGAGGGCTGTGAAAATATTTAGAGACCCCTGACATCCCAGACATAAACTGTTTCAACTCCTTCCCTCAAAACGATGCTGTAGAGCACAGCACACCAGAACAACTAGACACAAGAACAGTTTTTTCTCAAAAGCCATCACTCTGCTAAACAAATAATTCCCTCAACACTGTTCAACTAAGTCTGCACTACTATTACTGTTAATCTTCTCATCACTCCTTATCATCCATCCCCTCTCACTTGTGACTGTATGACTATAGCTTTGTTGCCTGTATCCTTACGATTTTTATTGACTGCTTCCTAGTATGATTTGATTGCTTATTGTACTCTATGACTATCATTAAATGTCGTACCTTATGATTCTCAACTCGTGATGAATGTATCTTTCTTTTATGTATACTGAGAGTATTTACACTGATAAATTGCTTGTGTGTGTAATCATACTTGGCCAATAAAGAATTCTATTCAATAAAGTATTCTAATATTGAGTTACTGCTGAACATAACAGTTAATAAGTACAAGCAAATTAAATCTCACCAGCAATGCTTTGTATGTGAGATGTGGGTTTTTCCTTGGATGACCATGTGCCACAGTGGTGGCATGGATTCTTCTTTATGCTTCTGCATTTTCCAAATGCTAAAGGAAATGTAGTCTGACTTCCCAGCATGCACTTGTTTTGAGAGTGAGGGCTGATGGGTAAAGAGGTGGGGCCAGTTTCAAATAATATACTTGATATTTGTCTAGCTACTAGATAGGGCTAGAGAACAACAACAGTATATAAAAGTTATATGCTGGGGCATGATAAGAACATACAATAGTCTGCTAGCAATTAAAGCAGGCAGATTTGATTAAACTGTTATTAAAGCTGCAAACCCCTCCCCCCAAATTTCAGAATATGGTTTAGGGCAGGGGTATCCAACCTTTTGGACCTCAGGGACCACCAAATTCATAATTTTAAGTCCTGTGGACCACTAATATGAATCCAGCATGTTGCTCATTGAAGCGCCTGGACTCCCACTCACAGGATGGGATCCTTCAGGATTAGCTTGGCTGCCTATTTCTGCAACCTCAAATACTCAAAAAAATCATTTGGACCTGTTTCTCACATAAAACAAACCACTGGAATCTCTCATCTTTCTTTCTCCCTCTTCCTTTCTCTCTCTCTCTCTCTCTCTCATCTCTCTTTCCCTCTCCCTTTCTTTCTGTGTATCTTGTCTCCCTCTCTCTTTCTCCTTCTCCCTCTTTTTCTCTCTTTCCCTCTCCCCCTCCCTTTCTCTCCTCTCTCTGTGTGTCTTCTCTCTCTTTCCCTCTTTCCCTCTTTCCCCTTCCTCTCCCTTTCTGTCTTGTCTCTCTTTCCCTCCCTCTCCCTTTCTCCTCCCTTTCTCTGTATGCCTTCCCTCTCTCTCTGTCCCTCCTTCCCTCTTTCTGTCTCACTCTCTCTGAGGAGGGAGGGAAAAGAAAAGAACCTCTGAACTGGTGCTGGGTCGTGGGAATCTGATGTCCGGAAGCCAACAAGACAGGTGCTGAAGACCAGATGGCTGGCAGGGAGGTGGGGCAATCCTGCAATCTCCCTAGCCAACCTGTGTCATGGCTGCTGTCTCCTGCCTCCATGCATCGAGAAGGCCGAGCAGTAACGGGAAGAGTGCGGATCTCCTGAACTGCAGGAAGTAGCTGCCAGTGATGCCCTCAGGTGAAGATGTTTCCAGGGGGAGGCTTGACCCCTCCCGTTAGGAGCTGCAAAGTGCTCACCACTCCTCTGGCACCCACCAAGCCACCTTTCTGCTGGGCATATTTTCGGGATAGGTCGTATTTGGGGGGAAAACAGGGTATCTGTTGTTTTTTATATCTTCTGCAAGCTTACAAGTATTGTTTGAATATATTGTTCCCAAACAGCCTTACTTTCTTCAATCATCAAATAATGTTGCTCCATTGTTTTAATGGATCTGTTCTCCTTTAAGAATAAACTTCTTGTTTCCTTCAAGACCTCTTTTATTATCTGCTTATTTTCCAATCAACGCGACTTTCTCATTGGAGGATTTCTTAACAACTACCGTGTTTCTCCAACAATACGGCCTCCACCAATAGGAAGCCCCACAATGTTTTATTGGCATAAAATCGAATTAAGCCCTTACCCCCAAATTAAGGCCCATATTAAATGGCAGGGGGGGAAATGGCAGGGGAAATGGCAGGGGGGCTTGCATTTAGGAAGTACTTGCATGTCTGGATATGGTGCTGCCTGGATATGGTGCTGCCATCTCCACTGTGGCTGAGGAGGAGGAGGCTGCAGCCGGTTCCTCCTGCTTGTTGAGAGGTGAGGAAGCTGCGGCTTTGCAGAGCAAGCGAAGCGCTGCTCGCCCGGGTGAGATTTGGGCAGGAGGGGCAGGAGGAGGCATGCACGCACCCACGGCTTGCTTTCCTGGCTCTGCCCAGCCCGCACAGTCTGGCGCGGCCCTAGCGGGATGAGCAGAGGGTCCGGCGGGGAGGCGCTCGCTGCCTTGGTGAGAGTTCTGCCGCTGGAAAGGAGGGCCTGTCTGTCAGCTTAGCCTGGGGCACCCAGTGCAGCTGACAGGCAGGCCCTCCTTCCCAGCGGCAGAGCTCTCACCAAGTCAGCGAGCACCTCCCCCTGGACCCTCCACTCATCCCACCAGGGCCGTGCCAGAGTCGTGCAGGCTGGGCATAGCCTGGAAAGCAAGCCGCGGGTGCGTGCATGCCTCCTCCTGCCCCTCCTGCCCAAATCTCATCTAGACAAGCAGCGCTTCACTTGCTCTCCAAAGCACCTCTCACCTTCCTCACCTCTCAGCAAGCAGGAGGAACCGGCTGCAGCCTTCTCCTCCTCAGTCGCAGTGCAGACGTTGACCTTGCGGGGAGAGAGAGAGAGCAAGAGAGATCCTCTCGGGCTAGCGGCTTCCCTCGGAAGTCAGCGATGGGAGCGCCTGAAGCCAAGTGTCTCATCAGGGCTCCAGTTGCAGGGAGGAGCCCTGACTGGCCGCATGTGGCTGTGCCAAACGCCGCGGCATTTCTCTAACGCCATGGCAGCAAGGGAGAAGGAAAGCAACAGTGGAGGAAGGTCCTCCGAACTCCAAGCTGTCACCGCCTGCCCACCCGAGGGTGCAAGGGGGGGAATTAAGTCACCCCCAAAAAGACGGCCTAGCTGTTTTTTCGGGGGTAAAAAAAAATAAGGCCTGGCCTTATCATGTGAGAAACACGGTAGTTTGAAAGATTTTATATACTGTTGTGTAACAATTTAAGCATCTCACGGGAAATATTTGTTGAACACCATCTAGACCAGGCATCCTCAAACTACAGCCCGCATTTTGCAGTAGCTGTGCTGCGGAGAGAGAGAGAGAGGGAGGGGAGCGAGGGAGAGGGAGAGAGCACACTCTTAAACAACTTAGCACTCGACAAAAGCAATTGTGTTTGTGATTTTGCACAACTTCTAATTTTCTGCTTGGCTTTCCTCTGCAACAGGTTGCCATATTGTTAATCTGCTAGTTTGAATTGAGTGTCATGGAGGAAAAGAAGCAAATGATTGGTTTAAACAAGAAGCTTGTGGTATTGCAAGCGATACATGTGTCTTAATGATGTAGCTCTGCTTTATCAATGGTGATTTCATTTTGCAAATTATGCAAATACTTAAAATTATTGCTGCTGTTACTCTTCTCTCTGAACTACTCAGGATCTTCCATCTGGATAAGTGTTTATGTGATTGACTGCAAACAATTGTTTTTTTGATAGATCAGTTAGTTCCATGTTTGGCTCCTTGAACTTTGAATAGGGCAGGAGTGAGGGGATGTGGAAAGAGAGGTAGGGCATGAAATGAAAGGATAGGGGAGAACTATAAGGACTGATGGGAGTGGCAAATTATCCTGAGGGGAAAAGCTGCAGTGGGATTCTGGGCTGTGAACTGTGCTTCTGCTGCCATAAGAGAAATGACAATCCTAGCTTAGGGCATAGCTCAGGAATGCTGTGTTGCTGATACAGCTGCAGTTTCTGGATTCATCACCTCTGGCTAGAAAGGACTATTACCTTAATTAAAGCCTCACAAAATGCACAAGATGTGTCATTGTATTTGGACTAGGTAGCCTGGTCATATAGAAAAGGGACAGAAAGACCCAATGCTCCTTTAGGGGTGAAAGCTGCAATGGAAAGATCTGGTTTATACAGTGTGCTTCATTTTAGCCTAACAAAGCCATAAAACCCGCAACAACCTTGGATACAGTAGTTCTTGATTTATGATGACAATTGGGACTGGAACTTCCATCACTAAATGTTGCAGTTGTTAAGTGAGTCACACTCTATTTATATTATTTGCCATGGTTAAATGAATCATTGGTATCATTAAGTGAATTTGGTTTCCTCTATTGGCTTTGCTTTTCAAAAGCCCTCTGTGGGAAGGCCGCAAATGGTAATTATGAGACACTGGGCCAGTACAATCATCGTAAATAAAAATGCCTAATGCTAAGTACCCAAATCTTGATCACATGACTGTAAGGATTCTGTAATAACTATGTGTGACTACTGGTCATAAGTCATTTTTTTTTCAGCACCATTATAACTTCAATTTGCCACCTTTAAATCCGTATATGACTGGGGACCTCATCTTTTTCCAAGACTTTCTACCTATCCAATTTGATCCAATAGATGGGAGGTATTTCAGGTCTCGCGAGCCAAACAGTGTTGAATGCTTTTTTTCTCTGTAGCTCCTACTTTATGGATATTCTCCCATCAGATTAGAATGGCCCCAGGCCTGTTGGCTTTTGGGAAAGCTTTAAAAATTTGGCTATGTATCCAGATCTAGGGCTCGGAAAGTATTACAAGCCTGATAATTTGGTTTCACTATGAATTGATTTGTTTGCACTTATTTATTTTATGGATATTTTAAATTGTTTCATAATTTTAAAATTGCAACCCAGCAGAATTACTTGGTTAAGTTGGGTGGCTATAGGAATTGAATAAATAAGTAAGTAAATGACTATTATACAAATAGTCAAGCCTGCTATTCTTTTTAATATAATCTGTCATATT
This sequence comes from Laticauda colubrina, assembly GCA_015471245.1. Classification (NCBI taxonomy): domain Eukaryota; kingdom Metazoa; phylum Chordata; class Lepidosauria; order Squamata; family Elapidae; genus Laticauda; species Laticauda colubrina. The sequence continues at coordinate 2,606,837 of BLBF01000043.1, read as the reverse complement.
TTCTCCCCAAAAATTCATGTCAATATTCCACAAAGAAAACAAGAACACTTAAAGCAAAAAAAAATAACATTTCTTAAAAATCAGTTTAAGTTTTACAGAGAAGAACAAATGTAACATTTCTTAAACATGCTAAATATAAATCTACTGTATTTGCCTAATAAAGGACATGAGCCAGTATGTGCAATCAAAACTTCTAAGTCCAAATGGGACTCTGTAATGAAATACTTCTTTAAATAGATTGTATTTTAATATGAGAATTTAGCTGTATTATTTCAAGAAGATATTTACATAAGATGATTAAAACATTAAACTGCTAATATATTTATAGGCACTGAAATTGCTGCTTTTTCCCGATTTACCATTGCTCATTTTGCATAATCAAACCAGAAATAAATTAACAAACCAAACTTATGGCTATGCCATGAGGCAACATATGTACCTTTTGGGGAAGAGTGGAGCTGGAGTCACGACGATATGGCATGCGATCTTGGAGGTCTGAGATCGCTGCCAATATCTTTGCTCCTGGACGGTCTGAATCAGATCTAAACCATCCCGAAGAGATGGCGAATGTAAAGAGCACAGCCTGACGATCCCAGGGACATCACAAGGTCCCTGGAAGATCCAGGAGAAGCTCTTTTTGCCAGCGGCAAAGTGGCAGCCATTAAAGCTGCTGAAGTTGGGACAGCTCCGAAATGGAAGAGAACAGGAAGAGAAAGTGTGCCAGTTTGGTGATAACTTTTTTTATATTTTAAGATTTGAAAGGACACCCTCAAGGAAAGAAAGAATCTATAAAAGTTTTGACAGAAGTGATTAAGTGGCGATTTTAAACAAGAATGTCAAAGTAATATTTTTTTTCATTGTTGGATTTTTTATACATGATTCTATATTTATATTTTGAAACTGGACTGATTTTTTTTCTTGTTATTTATTCTTTTCTCCTTTTTGATTTTATAATATTTTAAATTCGAGATTCCCTTATAGTTACTTTTTAAATACCTTTTTTCTTTTTCAATTAATTCTTATTATATTTTGCTTGGAAGAGGAGAGGGGGAAAGTGAAAGCGAAAGAAACTTTGTAACACTGCCAAATAGAGGCTTGGAAGTACCTTGTTTTTTTTTCCCAGACAAAGCTGAGAAAGAACTGTGACTTGGTTTCAAGGACATTGCCTGGTTGATAAGATAGAGGGAAGAGCATTGGAGAGTATTATTGCAGGTGCTCTTCTGAGTTTCTATTTGCAGCTAGTCTGGTGTTGAAATTTAGGAAAAGAGAAGGTGATAATCCTTTGGAGAAGAGAACTGTAATAAGAGCCTTGGATAATTAAACAAAGTGCAGTGTACTTTTCTTTTCACTTTTTCTAAGCTGTGCTAACCCCCCTCATCAGTTTATTTCTTTTCTTTTTTTTTTTTGTAATAGCTATTTGGATTTTTGGAACTTGTCTACTTTTTATATTGGTCCCTTTAGAGTTTCTTTTATGGTTTTTTTTTTTATATTTGAAATTTCTTAATTGGATTAAGGTGTTAAAGAACCTGAAGAATCTTCCCCCCCCCCTTTCTTTTAGTCTTTTTCCTCACCTCTTTGCTTTTTTTGGGACTTTATAATTTATCTTTTTTTTTTTCGTGTTTGTTTATGGTATGCTTATGCCCTTTTTCTTTATTTTTGAATTTTTATTGTTATCTAATTAATCGATTGGATTAAGGTGTACAAGAGCCTGAAGATATTTTTCTCCTTTTTTTCTTTTTAATTATTATCACCAATTGATTTTTTTTCTTTTTTTTCCACTATTTTTATTTGGAATTGTAATTGGTTATTTCACAACTGGATTAAGGTCTAGAAGAATTTGAAAGATCTTGAATTTCTCAAAATGAGTAGGAAATTAACAACACCTGGTTTTTCAGCTTCTGCTTCCTCCTCTCTACCATCTGGAGGACAATGCTCAATATAGACAATGTTAAAGCAAGAAAAAGAACAAGAAAAGGTGATCCTGCAGATGATTATGCAAGGAATTCAAAATATTCAAACAAGATGTGAGAATATTGAAAAGAGAATAGAGAACATTGAACAAAGAACAGAGAACATTGAAAAAAGAACAGGGAAAACCAATGAAAAAGTGGAGAGCATTCAACAAATAATGATGAAGTATGATGAGAGGCTCCAAGAAATTGAAGAAGAAAGTAAACAAAGAGATAAAAAGATTGGAGACATTGATACCAGATTAACTATGGTTGAACAAGATAAAAGTGATATGCTGAGATGGGAGATGGATAGATCAGAATTTTATCTCAGATTTCAAAATATAGAGGAAGAAAAGGGACAAAACCTAGCTGAGATAATGATAGAAATACTGGCTGAAGCTTTGGAAACAACTCGAGAGAAGATGATGGATGGAATAGATGAGGTTTATCGAGTCTTTACAAGATATGCAACGAGAAATAGTTTACCAAGGGAAGTTCATATCAGATTTACAAAGAAAGTCATCAAAATGCAAATATTTTAAGCGGCAAGAGAGAAAACATTGAAAAATAAAGATAAGGAGATTGTGGTCTTGAAACAAGTGCCCAGAAGAATGAGAGAGATGAGAAGAGAATCCCAATTCTTGATTAAATTGTTACTTTAAAAAGAGGTGAATTATAGATGGTTGATTCCAGAAGGTTTAATGTTCACATGGCAAGAAAAGAGATATAGAATTGACTCAATTGAGAAAGCTGAATTATTTTATGCAGAATTTTTTAAAGAGGAGAAAGAGGTAGAAAAAGAAATTTCACTAATTGAATTCCAAGAGGAATACCAAATAACGACTGGAAAAGAAGAAGGTGCAGTAGGCGGAAAGGAGGAGGTTAAAGAACAACGTGAACTAAGATCTACGAGAGCTGTTAAACCTAACTACAAAATGTAACCATGGAGGAAAAAATAATAATTACAATCAACATAAATGGACTCAATTCAGCTGTTAAAAGAAGGATTTTTTTTCATAAATTAGAGAAATTAAAATTTGATATAATTTGTCTACAAGAAGTACACATTAAAAAGCAACATGAATAATTGCTGAGACAGCCAAAATTACAGAAAATATTTACTTCTTTGACACAATGCAAGAAAAGAGGAGTGGTCCTACATATTAAAGATATTATCCCAATGAAATTGATATATACTGATGATGATGGAAGAATACTAATGGTGGAAATAATAGATAATAATATAAAAACACTCTTGATTGCAATTTATGCCCTGAATGACAATCAAGAAGAATTTTATAAAAAATTACACATGAAAATAATTGAACTGGACTATGCTGATACAGTTTTGATGGGAGATTTTAATAGAATTGTAGACAATAAACTGGATTATACAGCAGAGAAAAGAAAGCATAAAGATGCTCCCTAAATCCTTTTTTAAAATGGTGGACAAAATAAACTTAAAAGATACATGGAGAGAAAGAAATGCTAAAACCAAACAATACACTTTCTATTCAAATAGACATTTATCATGGTCCAGAATAGATATGATATGGATGACAACAGAACTGTTAACTAATATTCAAGAAGTAAACATTGAAACAAGCACTTGGGCAGACCACAATCCAATGACAATTAAATGGAAAGGACAAAGAAGATCTAGATGGACGTTAAATAATACTATTTTAAAGGGAAAAGACTTTACACAGTGGATGGAGAAAGAACTGGCTTTTTTGGGGGGGGGGAGAAAACAAAGAAGATACATCAATTCAGAATGTATGGGATACAATGAAGGCATATACCAGAGGCTTGATAATAGACTATACAAGGAAAAGAAATACTATGAAAAGATTAGCCTCTAAGGCACTAGAGGATGAGCATACAGGACTTGAAAAAGAGTTACAGAAAATGCCACAGAAAATGGATATCAAGTTAAAAATGGATATAATCAAACATAAAATGGGTCTAATAGAAAAAGAAGAGCTAGCACAAAAAATTAGTGGTGCTAAACAGAACTATTTTGAAGATGCAAATAAACCAGATAGATGGTTAGCATATAAATTGAGAAAGGAGAAAGAATCCAGGAAAATATTGCAGTTAATAGATGAACAAGGCCAAGTTTGTTATGGTAGCAAAGAGAAGAAGGAAATTATATGAGACTATTATGAGAAATTAAATACACAATAGAATATTGATGAGGAAAGAGTTAAGCAGTACTTACAGAATGCTAATTTACCTAAGATACCTAAAGAGACTGAAAAAATGTTAGAAAGCAATATAACCATGATGGAGCTAACTGAAGCACTTAAGAAGCAAAACAATGGAAAGGCACCAGGCCCAAATGGACTTCCAGCAGAATTTTATAAAACATTACAAGAATCGTTGAATCTTTCATTGTTAGAAGTTATGAAGTTATGTTCTAGAAGAAGATTCCTAAATCATGGTCAGAAGCTTAAATATTACACTTATTCCAAAAGAGGAGGCCGATCCATTGCAAATTAAGAATTATGGACCTATTTCTCTACTAAATGCAGATTATAAAATTTTGCTTCAATCTTAGCAACTTTATACATTCTGACCAAAATGGATTTCTGCCAAAGAGACAAATTAAAGATAATATGAGAGTAATTTTGGATACTTTGCAATACTATGAGGCACATCCTGAAAAACAGATAGCTTTGATATTTTTAGATGCACAGAAGGCATTTGATAATGTGAATTGGCGATTCATGTTGTTACTGCTGGAACAGATGGGCTTTACTAAAAAATTTACTCAAGCAACAGAAGCTATATGTCATAAGCAAACAGCAAAGGTAATGATAGAGGGAGAATTGACAGATGACTTGGTTTTCATCTTAGAAGATCCACTAGAAACAGCATCAAAATTGATAGAAAATATAGAAACGTATGGAAAGGTGGCTGGCTTGAAAATAAATAAAGATAAGACAAAGATTCTGACAAAGAACATGTTATCAAGACAAAAGGAAGAATTAGCAGACCTATTGAAAATCCAGGTCACTAATAAGATCAAATACTTGGGGTAGAGACTTGTAAAAGGGATGCCTCTGTCTCAGGAACAGAACTTGCAGAATTACTGTCTGTCCAGTACAATATCGTCCTGGTCAGGGGCCACTCAGATCTTAAGAGAGTTAAAAAAGGCACTTATGGACTATGGGATTAGTGGTAATTTTACAGGAGGACTTGTAGAAGGAATGAAAAATGGTTATACGATGGTCTCTGAAGATTGGCAGCAAATATTTTGCATGATTTTAACATCCAAGCAATATGTGATTTGGGAGAGTGAATATATGAGACATGCTCAAGCTGCTGTTTTAGGAGGAGGAGGAGCATATACAGTTGAGCAGCTATTTAGTTCTGGACCGTTTGGTACAATTCCGACTCAAGTTGTTCTTCCTCCAGCTATGTTAACTATTGTTTCTGAATGTGCCTTTCGTGCTTTTCTTAAGGTACCCCAAGCTGGAGAACCTGGAGCAAATTTTTCAAACATTTGACAGAATGCCAATGAGCCTTATGCTGATTTTGTTGAGTATCTGTCCGAAACAATTAGACAGCAGTTTGATCATCAGGAAGCTGCTGGTGAACTTCTTTGCCAGTTAGCTATTGAAAATGCTAATGCAGATTGTAAAAGAGCTTTACAGCCATTAAAGGCTGCTGCTCATTACATTCTGGCAGATATGCTGTGAGTCTGCCAGGATATCAGATCACAAACTTATAAAATGCATGTTAGCAGCTGTTATTCTGAGAGGACAGCAACCAATTCGTAACTGTTTTAAGTGTAAGAAGCCTGGCCACTTTCAGAAGGACTGTCGTTCTACACCTTCTATGCCTCAGAATCGTCCTTCTAAGAAGTGCCCTATTTGTAAAAAGGGATTTCATTTCAACAATCAATGTTGGTTTCGGTCGGGAAACTTGCCAATGGGTGTGGCACCCACCCAGAATCCAAAGTGTGCCTTTCCCATCACTCTGACTCCTCCAGCAGTCTCTCTCACTCCTCCCCAGCCACAGCCGGTAGTGCTGGGATCGATTTAATCACTCAAGAGGAAATTGAGTTTAAATTTCCCATGGAAGTTAAAATAGTTCCATCTCAATTTAAAGATCCTCTTCCTTCAGGATTAGTTGGCTTAATTTTACTTTGTCCTTTGGCACACAAAAAGGCATATTTTGTTGTGTCTGGGGTAATAGATTCAGATTACACTGGTATCTTCATGATTCAGATTTGGGTGAATCTTCCTCAAGTTCTTCCTTGTAATTCTTCTGTTGCTCAATTGCTGCTTCTTCCATATGAAATTCCACCTCCTGGTATAGGTAATCATGGGGATGCAGGATTTGGATTAACTTCTTTATCTGTAGGCTTACTTCATCAGCTGAACTCCTCTCATCCTTTGTTAATGCTCTTCATTAATAAACAACCATTTCAAGGGTTATTGGATACGGGATCTGATGTTACTGTCATCTCCTCTTTACAGTGGCCAGTACAGTGGCCAAAAATGACAGTTTCTTCATTGTGGGGAATAGGAGGTTCTACAGCTGCTTGGCAGAGTGTTCAAGAAATTAATGTTACAACATCTGCTGGTAAGTCCTTTTTCCTACAATCATAAATTCTAGATATTCATACTAATATTTGGGGCCATGATATCCTTTTTCTTCTTAATGCCCATTTGATTCCTCTTAAATGGCTCTGTTCTATGCTGGTTTGGGTGGAACAATGGCCATTATCAAGGGAAAAACTCACTGCTTTACAACAATTGCTTCAAGAACAATTGGCTACTGGTCATATAGAACCTTCTACTAGTCCTTGGAATACTCCTGTTTTTGTTATAAAAAAGAAAAATGGGAAATGGCATTTCCTTCACGAATTAAGAGAAATTAATAAATGTATCCAACCCATGGGTCCTTTACAATGTGGTCTATCAAATACTAACTTAATTCCTAATTTTTATAAATTATTGGTAGTTGATCTTAAAGACTGCTTTTTTACTATACCTTTGCAGCCTCAAGAGAAAGAAAAATTTGCATTGACTGTCCCAGTTTTTAATAATAGCATGCCCACAAAACTATATCATTGGCGAGTGTTGCCTCAGGGAATGCTTAATTCCCCTACACTTTGTCAATATTTCATGGATAATGTCCTTCAACCCTTTTGGAATAAATTTCCTTCCTATTTAGTCTGTCATTATATGGATGATATATTGATAGCAGCCCCGGATTTTGATGAATCTAAGTTGTTAAAAGAGTTAACGGATATTATGGCACAACAGGGATTGTATCTAGCCTCAGACAAAATTTAAAAGGTAGAACCTTATACCTACTTAGGACATAGAATGTTGCACAATTCCTCCATTCCAATTCTTCCTGATTTACAAGTACAGAAATCATATACATTAGTACAATGGCAAAAATTACTTGGCATTATTAATTGGGCACGCCCATTCTTCTACATTACAACTGGTGATACGTTGCCCTTATTTCAGTCTTTGAAGGAAGCACAATCACCAGGAGATCTAGTTGGATTAACTAATCTTAAAAGAACATGCCTTCAAGAAATATTGAATAAGTTTAAGCATCGATATGTGAACAGGATAACATCCTTAACAATAGGACTTTGCTTAGCTATTCTTCTCACCACACCCTTACCCATGGGATGTCTTTATTCTAATGCGTCCCCACAAGCGGTCAACATTCATGAATGGATTAATTTGTCAGCTACTCTGCCTAGGAACATTTATCCTTATCTATCAGCATTAGAGGATTTGATTATTAAAGGTCATAAACGAGCCTTAGATCTTACAGGACAGGATCTCATTAGCATAGCTTTCACTCGTAGAAAAGTTGAACATGAGCATTTGATGATGATTTCAGAATCATATCAGATAGCCTTTTCTCAATATGTGGAAAACTTGTATTCTTTACCCAAAACTTGTATTCTTTACCTACTAGAATAGTAGTTACTACTACTATAAATTTGGCCTTTTCTTCCATTTTTGTGCGAAATCCTATTTCTAAAGCTCTTACGGTCTTTACTGATGGATCATCTACAAGGGATGTGGTTGTCTGGCAGATTCAACAACAATGGTATTCTAAATTTACTGCCACAAAGACTTCAGCTCAACGTGCTGAGCTGGCTGCTGTGATTTTGGCTTTACGATTGTTCAATGACCAACCTATTAACTTGATCATTGATACTCAATACGTGTATTTAGCCATGCAGTCTCTTCCCTTTTCTTATTGTGCTCTATCTTTGGATAAGAATTTGTTATCCTTGTTTTTATCTTTAAAGAATAGTTTGGAAACTCACTTGGATTCTTTGTATGTAGAACACATTTGAAGTCATATTCTCTTTACTAATGCCTTGACTGAAGGAAATCGGAAGGCAGATGAGTCCTTAAAGGATGTTGCATCTTTGTTTGCTGATCCTGTTACTAGTCGTTCTTATTTTCATCAAAATGCCAAATCACTTGCAAAGCAATTTAAAATTTCATTATCTCAAGCCTGGGTTATTGTCCGTGTTTGTCCAGCTTGTCAGCAATTGGCAGTTCCCTTTCCAGTGGGTGTCAACCCACGAGGAACCCAAGCTAATCAAATTTGGCAAATGGATGTAACTCAATTTTCAACCTTTAAGCCATACTGTTTGTTATCTTCACACGTCTATTGACACTGATTAACATTTCCTTTGGGTTACTGTTTCAAAACATGAACGTACTTCAGATGTTATTTCTCATTGCCTATCCTCTTTTGCTGTAATGGGTCGGCCTTCTCAGTTGAAAACTGACAATGGCCCCACTTATATCAGTAAGGAATTTCAAACCTTTTGTCAGAAATGAAATATTACTTTAGTGCACGGAATTCCTTACAACTCTGAGGTATAGTTGAGCGAGCTCATCATACTTTTAAGGCATTGCTTCAGAAACAATTACAAACTGAGTCTGGCCCTTACCATCTGCGAAAGATTCAAAATCTCATTGCTGTAGCATTATATACTTGGAAATATTTAACCTTTTTAGATTCTCTTGCAGACTCATCTGTTAATTTGCATTTTCAGACTACTGAATCTTTAGCAAGGCCTTTGGTAAAGTATCGCCAAGCTCCAGATCCAACCTAGAAAGGCCCTACACCACTGATCACCTGGGATGATACGCCGCTGTGGAAGATCCTTTTACTGGATAAGCAGTGTGGGTTCCAGCACTCTGTGTTCATCCATATCATGGCATGGCATTTGGCCTTCACAACCCAATTCCGGATTTCAATCTTCATCTGAACACGGAAGTCCATCTTCCAAGTTCGACACGCCCACAACCCATCACTTGGGGCCAGGTTAAATCTACTACATATCAAGCTCAACAACAACTGCAGCAGGCCTCATTACCTCAAACTCCTGAAAATCTTGTTTCTGCTGTTTTTGTTATTATTACTGCTAACTCTGTTACCATTTTACTTTGTATTTTCTTGTTTATGGTTAATGGTGTTTCTGCTCAAAATGACTCTTCTGTGGTTCATCTTAACCCTAATTTGTGGGTTCATCATGCCCAATACATGTTTATGACCCAAGGCACAAATATTACTTTATACTATAAGCCCCCAATGGCATTTGGTCAAATTTCTTTTACCCCTAACTTGCTCATGTCTTCTACATTTATTGTCTCACAACTACAATCTATTTTACACTCCTGGCTATTTTCTACACCCCCTATGCAATTGAATTCTGTCCGTTGGCGTTACAAGGGGTGTGTGTTTCTGTTGTCACGCTAAACACACTTGGCTTCATAATTGGTCTGATTATGATGCTACTCAACACATATTTAAAAAGCTAGGGAATTATAGTTATTGCTCTGACTACTATTGGTTGTCAGGTACTTTTAATTCTTCTTTGCATGAATTAATATAGCTCCTGATATGTATCCTGACAATTTTCCTATTTTTAATGCCTCTGATCAATCTAATACAGGATCAATATGCACTAGTTGGTAGCTTAAGGATCCTAATATGTGTTTCTTCTTTGATAAATTTGCTACTAATATTCATCCTCAGAATTATCAATGTGCAACTATAGGTTATTTTACTCTACCTGTTCAAATAGGTACACTCCCATCAACTCGAAAGCGGCGTTCCTCTCTGGGGCCTACATGTAATGATGAAGTCATTATTGACACACAATTGTCTTCTAGTTCTACATTTGGCCGTGCATTGGCAGGGGCCATTACAGGAGTCCTTCCTCTAGGCTCTTATCCTGGCATAATTGCTCAAGAAAACAGACGATCTATTCTTGGTCTCACCTGCAGACTTGAAAAATCCATCAATGCTACTGCTGCTATTATTAGTGATTTACAGTATGAAATAGAAGACTTAAATTAAGATGTTTTACAGCAGTGTTTTGCCATAGACTATCTTTTAGCCCATCAAGGAGGGTTCTGTACATTAGTTGGATGCCGTGCTGTGCATTTTCATTCTTTGAATAAAACTATTGAAGATGAGCTTGTCAATTTACAATCATACATTCAAAATAATATCCATGCTCATTACTCACCTTTTGAGTGGCTAACCAATTGGCTCCCTGATTGGTCTTGGCTCAGACAGTTTTTCTTTTATGCTATAATTATTATTGTTGTACTAATTGCAACCTGTTGTTTTATTCAATGTATTCCAAATTTATTCGCATTGTTTCATCCCGCTTTCCCCTCTCTTAACCCTCTTCAGTTGCGATATATTTATAAATCTTTGAATCCTCCATTTAAAATAAAAAATGAGGATATGTAGAGTTGTAATTGCAGGAATGTTCCAATCTTGGATGGCAAACCTCAGACAAAGAATGTTTCCACCTCGTTATTACAATACCCTTCCAACCAGGGGTTTCTACCAGTTCGCACCTATTCTCTAGAATCGGTTGTTAACATTCTAAGCAGTTAAGAGAACCAGATGTTAGAAGAAATTACTGGCCTAATCCTGTAAGGAAGGCAGGAAGGAAACATTCTCGTGTTACTTACAGAAACTGCCTCTCCATTAACCCTTATTACTTACATTCTTGGCAGGACTAGACTTCCTGTCTCAGGAACTTCTCTGGAGTTTTTTTCCCTCCTTTGCTGGTACTTTGCTTGTGTGGGGTAACCATTCAGTTACAATGGCACTGAAAAAAGTGACTTATGACCATTTTTCACACTTACGACTGTTGCAGCATCCCCACAGTCACAAGAGGCCAGACGAGATGCGTGCCTTGATGTGAGTGATATTGAGTTGACCATGCCCAACCAATAACATGACCACCAAGCCACGCTCACCACCTAAGCCACAACCACAGAGCCGGTTGTTAAAAAATTTGAATCCCACCCCTGCTTCCAATTATTCTATTCTAAAATGCAAGATCTAATTTCAGGTGAAATAGATAAAAGAAAATACAGTAATAAAATATATATGAGATAAATACAGGGAATCAACATTCAGATAACCATTACAAGATACCCCAATCTGTTTGATATAATGGGTTCTTTGATCAATGACCTTAACTAACTTATTAATTCTGGTCATGATGTATAGATTAGAATCCAGGAGAAAATGGACAATGAGCAATTTAAATCCCAGTGGGATTTTCTTTCAATAGAAATGTTAAATATCTAATCATAAGAGGGTCATGTAGTTAACAATCAAAGAAAACATTAACATTGCCTTCAGTGGCTAAGGCAATACATACACATCCTCTCATGATATGACAGGTGGTGGAAACACCCATATTTGGCCATGGAATCCATCTTCAGTCAGACTCTAGAAGAGCCCTTCCTTGATAATTGTGTCCATTTCTTTGATAGATATTTTTCAAATTGAAAAGTAGTTTTGTTCTTAGTCAACCAACTTAAAAATAAGTTTGCTCACTGATGTCTATGACTCTGTTTAAAAATTTCCATTGCCTGACAGGCAACTGAAATACTAGATGTTATGATACTACCATGCTGTGAAATAACTTAAGTGCGTTGGCTTATTCAGAAATTGGACTGACCCATACTTATTTTCTGCTAAACTTATCAGAAATGAGGAAGTGATAAGCAGCCTAAGAAAGCCAAGAGTAATAATAAAAACTATAAAAAAGCGAAAGTTAAAATATTTTGGACATGTGATGCGATACCCGGAAAAATGTGGCATACTTCATTTAATCTTCCAAGGAAAGACTGAAGGCAAATGAGCTCCAAGCAGAAGAAGAACATCATGGCTTCAACATATAAGGGACTGGTTTGGACAAAACTCAACAACACTTTTTCGTGCAGCTATTATAAAAATAGAATCACCAACATGGTTGCCAGTGTCCAATGATGGATATGGCACAAGAAGAAGAATACTTATTTTTCTGCTGAATCTATTTTGGGAAGACTAATGAGTCCATTGAATAATTCCTCAGACAGTATGTGAAAATATTAATTATTAATTGATTATGTATAGATACCTATTTTGGCTCTGATTGCAGGGACTGAAGTGTTCTTAACAGTTTCCAGTATACTTTTTAAAAATGTCTGAACTTTTTCAAGTGTGGTAGTTTTTATGATGCCCAATAATTCCATACCATGTCAGCATTGGGAATCTTTGCTCTGAATGTTTTCAGTAGAGGAGACAAGTTACTAGGATAATTATAATTAAACAATGCATATAATATTTCAGTACTTGTCGTGGCCCTTCCCAAGTTTTATAAAAAATGATTTACCCATGATCCTGTGTTGATGAAAACCACTCCTAAATGAGAAAACTAATTCATTTGTTCAATAGGCTCCCCATTTATCTAATATATTTCACACTTTTGATGCTAAGTACCATCATTTTAGATTTGGCTTTGTTGAAATTTAAAAAATTAAGAGCATAGTATTTAGATTCAGCAATAGTCTTCTCTGGCCTCTTTGGGAAAGTGTCATCAGAACTATTACATCAGCATAACAAAGAATAATAATAAATTTGTCATGGAATTTTAGCATATGAATGTCTGCAATATACAGGAATCCTGCTATATCATTGTCATGGAGATTGAAAAATATTGGCGTTATGGACTTCTGGTTTGAGTTTCTTCAGTGACGGACTGAAATCTGTGATTGTGTGTGGTTTTGATCTGTGCTCGTTGCTGGAGTGCCCTGAGCCAGCTGGATTCTGGGCTAAGCCATCGAGTAGAAATGGTGAAGAGGGGGGAGACTGCCAGCAGGGTTGAGGAGAGCAGCATCTCTCCTCCTCAGCTGGCCATTGCTCCCTTTCCCGAAGGTGGTTGCAACGGTGGTTAGAATGGCCACCTCAAAGAAGAACTCGACAGGAAAAGAATGTGCAGGAGGAAGATAAGAAGAGAAAGTTTTGGTTGACCAGGTTAAACTGAAAAAGCAACAATGTAAGGGAAGGGAAAGGATTTTTTTTTTTTTTGCATTTTTTTTCTTCCCTTCCTTATACTGACAGCGAAGAGATTTAAGTAAGAAATTGACAAAAATCCACTTTGACATCAAGAGGCATTTAAGCTGAAAATAAAATGTCAAAGGGATAGCAAAGACTTTTGGACACTCAAAAATCTTTAAAAGCAGGAAAGAAGAGAAAAAGAATAAAAAGGCGGGATCTGGAGAAATGGAGGAGACTGCCTGGAACTAAAAGGAACCTACAGTGAAACTTTAACAAGATTCCTAAAAGATACATTTCACCTGAAACTTCACAACAAAATAATGGAACCCCAGGAACAGAAAGTGGAAAAAAGAAGCAAGAAGAAACAACTTTGGATTATTTGGATTACTTGGTGATTTTTGGATTTTTGGCTACTGGATTTAAATGATTAAAATCAATTGGGTGATTGTTCAAAAGTGTTTAAAATGGCATCACTTTTAGAAGAATTGAAAATGGAACTTAAAAAACAGAAAGAAGATGCACAACAAGGAAGAGGTTCTTTTGGCTTCATATTTCAATTTTTAGAAATGGAGATCTGGAACTATGAGAAACAACAAGAAACAAGAACAAGAAGGTTGGGACAAAGAAGAAGCCATATTTAATGATCAAATAACTTTATGTGGGGAAAAAAAGGAAAGGGGGAGGAAGAGTGAAAAGTTTAAGATTTGAAAAAATAACAAAAAAATAGTTTGAAAAATAATTACAATATTAGGAAGCAACAGAAGAGAGGATCACAGAAGAGAGAATTAGAAGTAGAGAGACAAGGGGGCAAAAAGGTGAGGGAGAAGAAGAGGGGAAAGAAGGAAAAGAAAAGAAGTTATAAAAGACAGAAACAAGATATAGAGAAACAGGAAAAAGGTATAAGGATTGAACATTTAAGTCTATTTAAAGATAATAGGTGAAAATTTAATTGAAAAAGGGATTCTGCAAAGGTACATAAGATAGTATTGTTATATTAGAAATAGAAATAATTTTAGAAAATATGAATCAATGTGTGATTAAAATGATGGAGAAAATACTTATTGTAATATAGTGGAATGTTTGTTAATAAATGAAATTAGGAAAGAGTGGGAACATTTTAATTATTATTAATGATTTGAAAAAAAATAATTTTAGAAAGTTTATAAGTGTTCACAAAGAAGTATGATATTCAGTTGAAAAGAAATGTTAAAGATGTTAAGATTTTAACTAATATTAATGATAGAATTGAATTGGAATGGAATGAGTGTTTATTTACTATTGTCATATATATATAATTTTTTAAGAACATAGCGTGTATTTTAAGAATGTACCAAGCAGAATTCGATTGGAAGTTAGGTACTATATTGAATGTTATAATTTTAAAGGCACAAATTGAAGTTTAAATAAGAATTGAATGGATAAAATTAAAAGATATAAAGGTGTCCTACTCCAATTAGTAACTACAGGGGAAAATTTGTTCAATGAGAAAAGATAATATTAAATTGAAACAGGACTGACAAAAGTATAAATATGATTGGAAAGACATTAAACATAGAAAAAGATATATAACTGAATTTAGATAGATAATTAAAAATAAAGTTGAGAAAACCAAGGGAGGAGAAAAATTATGGAGAAAATATTAAGACAGTAATAAGATATGGAATAGAACACAAAGATGAATATGAAATTGAGTTTGTGTCTGTATGAAGAAGTAATAACCTCGGATCATGCTATTCTCAAAAAAAGATGTTTTATTTGTATTATGTTTTTGTGAAAACTCAAATAAAATTTATATTTTTTTAAAAATGGAGTTACGATATGGCCCTGTCTGACATATTATGGGTAGGTATATTTTTAGTTAGAGAACCTTTACACTTATATAGACTTTGAAAGGAGTATTTGAGTAGGACCTTAGCTAAGCATAAGATTCTGAAACCCAAAAATGTTATTCCGTGTAACACATATGTAATCTAAAATACCACGAGTTTTGTAAATGGTATGTAAAACCAGATTTCATACTTCCTAAAATATGGAAGTTACATAAATCAAGGAAACAAGCTGTGAGCCTACACTATTTCTTTTGGGGTTTCTAGAGAGCCAAGTTAGATCATTTATAACATAATGCTCAGGAATAACATCCAGGTGTACAAAATCTTCTAAGAAGGTCCCCACTCTGGCAATAAAGTATCCTTCTAGTATTTCAGTAGCTTCAGGGTGACTTGATGTTTTTGCTTAGCACTGACTTTTCTAGATTCACTCAAATATTCGGAGAAAAGTAGGTAGATAATAGGTATATGTTTAGTAGACTGTTTTAAATGATTTATATGAAAATTTTATAGCTAAATAATGGGAGAATCATTTCCAAGGATTAATTCCTGTCCCAATTAGCCTAGACCTACCTTGGCAACTGTACTGAGTCCTCCTGATGCTGGTCTTTTAGTCTTATATTTCCTTGCAGGAATAATTCAGAATCTGAAGGTTAATAAATTAATCTTTTCCTTATCTTTAGTCAGCCATGTCTCCTAGAGTTCTATGAAATCAAAATTAGAAACCCCACCCATGTCAAAATTTCATGTTGAAATATGGGATGAACTAGTAGATGGTTTCTTAAAATAGATATTTTCTTGACAGTTGTGGGGTAGCAAGCTCTATTATACCTCAAATTTGCTCAATAAAGGCTTTGTTTTAAATAACATGCTAGAAAAAATAGGATTTTTTAATGAATGAAGGATTCTTTTAGACACTCTAAAATTTAGAGTATCTCCTGAAATCCACCAACTGCCTTTCACAGTGTAAAAGCTGACAGAGAGAAAGATGGCCACATTTCTGGATCCCAATTTTCTTCTATTTCTTCTATCATTTTATTATTTATTTACATATTAGATTTACCCATCTTGTCTAGAGGCAATTTTGGATTTGTAGAGTAATCTGATTTGTAGAGTAATCTGATTTGTAGAGTAATCTGATTTGGTTGTCAGCAATACATTTGTTTGTGTTTCATCCATTGTTTTCTGTAAGGGTGAAATTTGCTTTGCATGTTTCTCTGGATATAGGCTTAAATCTCTTAACTTATTCCTCTCTCTGTTTAGATTCCAAATTAAGATCCATCTTTTCATTACTATTAACTGCTTTTGAATTACAACTGTCTCTGCACAAGTTAACTGTATATGCCCCAGACATTTTTCCAGCCTCCAGAACTGTCTCAGTCTCTATGTTACTAAAGTATAGATTTCTGTTATTTTCAGGTGAGTATTAGGCAAAAGTAAACTAAGTCATTAAAGGAGACTTAACATAGTTAAATACAACAAATGTTCATATACAGGAAAATCTTAGCTATGGACAGCCATATGTAAAAATGTGTTCTTGCCTATATTATCTATATGTTCAACTTCAAATCATATCAGTGTGGTCTGAATCACAAAAAAATCCCATCTCTCCTAAATATAGTTGAAATGCCTAAGATTTTGCATTCTTTCTTATGCCTAGAATAATTTATGTATACATATGGACAAGATTGGTGTAGTTGTTCGAAGTTGATTAAACAGATTATTTCTCTTAGTATTGAGCCAAGTGTAGAAACTGAACTTGGCATTGCTGATGCATTATTATTAAGGTTTAGTTCAATAGTTTTTTCCAATGGAAACTCATCTTGCTTTGATCATTCTGGACCTACTTTTCCATACATTATTCAAATTTGTGAATAAACTTATTTTGAAGTCCCTTATTCATTTAAAGTTCAAACTTTCTTATATGGCCCAATGGTAATTCATAATGACCAATGAAGAGCAACATCCAGAAATGCATCTTAGGGATAATTGAATTTCCAGATAAATGGCATGCTTTTTAGGGGTTTGCTTCAGGATAATGTGCCATCATCAGAATTGCATGAGGTGTTAGAAACCATAGCATTTCAATTTCTCAAACAACGTCTGATTCCAGGATGAAACAGAATCATTAATTAAAATCAGGGAAGCCAGGCCTATGGGAGAAAGAACAGACTTTACCCAACCTGAGAGGCTCATGACCAAATATGGACCTCATTTTGCCCATACTGTTAGGAAAACTGTAGAACTTCTAAAATATGTTCTTTAAGAATTCAGTTTGCCTCCTCTTCAAAGTAAAGTTATTCTGAATATAAGTTGTACTGATATATGTTGTACGGTTAGTGTAGTGGGGGCCATAGAAGGAGCGTTCACGTCGCGGCCCCTGTCAGGTATCTGTTTACCTGCGAATCCTTCTACCACGCTACACCAACCTACACCAACAGTGTTCTACAGTGGCTGGGAAAAGTGTAGCGACACGAGAGAAGAAGAAGAAGGTTAGTGTAGTAGGTATGAACAATGCATCTCTGGAGCAAAAGAGTGCAGGACTGTTGTCCATTTCTGAATGTTTTTGAACAACATATTTCATGTCCACCCAGTATTTACTAGTAACAAGAAACTCTACCCTTTAAATATTTGAATAATGTTAACCTGTTCATTTATATGCATGAACAGTTGTCTGGCATAAATTTTAGAGCTTTTAGCAAAATCTTCTACAGTGAAATATACAATAGGCATATAAGATTTGCTTTAAGCCAACTGGCATTTGAGATGGAATTATAGAATCATTTGCATATGATAGCATTGGAATATGGTTATTCTTTAAGTTTGGAAGATGAAGCGCTTGATTCATATTAGTACTGGAGAATTGATGTACTAATTAAACATTACTTGTGCCAAGATTCATCCCTATTCCTCTGCCAATAATATTTTCCTTGGTTCACTGGCCCTGTATAATGTGCACAACCTTTAAGCTAGAACTCTTTTAAAGTTTATATATAAGAAGAAGCAGTTGCTATGGTAAAATTCTTAGATTATTATATTTCTAGAACTAACCTCAAAAGTGAATCTGAAGTCAATAAAACCCACATGTAGCAGAAACCCTCACTTATTTTTTTCATCTGGATGTTATAAAAGAAAAGCATGATCAAGTGTTATCCTCTGAAGCTTGCTTTTCAGGCAGAATGGCTAGTCAAATGATCTCCATTTATGTTTTTTGGAAGAGGAAAAGAGCTGAGTCAGATACAGATATTCTTGACTATTTTATAATCCACCTAAAGAACTTTCAATCTGATGATGGTTTACAGATTGGATTAGCAGAGGTAAAAAAATAGAAAAAAAAATATTGTTGAAAATTTATTTCTTTAAGGATGACCAATGTTATCAATATTAAGTCTCAGAACAAATCATACCATTAAGTGAGAGAAAGACTATAGTTCTTTCAATTCAGAAAGTTCAGAAGCTTCAGTATTGTTATTTCTAGTTTACAGTGAAAATAACAATATTCTATTAATACATAGTGATAAAACTCTCATTCAAGGTAGGTATGATAGAAAAAGGGGACACTGTCCTTTTTGCTGCAAAAATTCACTTTCTAAACTATTTAGGCCTACAAGAAACATTATTTTCATGGCACACATTATAAACAGGTATGCCACTAACAGGTATGCCTTTAATATACCTTGTTTATTTGGGATAAATTTGTTATTTGTGATATCAATTTCAAATGCTACAGTTTTGGAAAATTCAATGGATTGCAAAAAGAAACACTGATATTTCTGCAATAGGAAATAAGTGGCCCAATGTATAAATCTATCTGGTATAAGTTATCTCCCAAAATTCTTCTTGAATCAAATTTATACCTGTATTGGTCACTGCTACAGGAACAATATGTATATCATTAAGACACTTTTTGCATCCATGCGGTTTTCCCAAGATTGTGAAAATAAGGTGTGAGGTGGCTCCCAATTTTTTTTTCATATATATGATTTCTGCATTATTTTCGTAGTAACAACATTGCTATTACAGATAGTTCTTGACAGTGACCATTCACAGTTGCAACAGCTCTGAAAAAAGTGACATGACCATTTTTCACACTTATGACCATTTCAGCATACTCATGGTCACATGACCAAAATTCAGGTGCTTGGCAGTTGAGTCATATTTATGACAGTTGCAGTTTTAATCACTGTGGCAAGAAAGGTTGCAAAATGAGGCAAAGTTCACTCAACAAATATCTCATGTAACAACAGAAATTAGGGATTTAATTGTGATTGTAAGTCAAGGACTTCCTGTATTCTAAATCCAGTGGTGGGATTCAAGTTTTTTACTACTGGTACAGTGTGTGTGGCTTGGTGGGCATGGCAGGGGAAGAATACTGTAAATACCCCAGTCAGAGGTTATATTTGCTGGTTCTCCAAACTACTCAAAATTTCTGCTACCAGTTCTCCAGAACTGGTCAGAACCTGCTAAATACCACTAAATAAGGGTTGTTTCCCTATTTTTTTAAAAAAAAATCCAAATAAAGAGAGATATATGATCTCCCTAGGATATATGATAGGCATTAAAGATGATTCTGTAGCTTCTAGAATTTGTAGAACTTCAATTAGCCCAGTCCCATAGCTAAATCTTACGGAATTTCTGGTCCTAAAACACCCCAGCTTTCAGCTCTAGATGAGTTTCCATTCACTTTTTTATAATTGTACTGATTTCTATTTCTTCTCATCTCAGTGCTCATTCAGTTCTACAGAAGAATTATTGAGTTGATCATCTGCACCTCAGTTCTACAGAACATTTATTGAGTTGATCATCTGTATCCCTATAACTGTCTGGCTTGGTTCTGCAACCCAACAGGACAGACACAGACTTCAGAGGATAATTAGGACTGCAGAAAAAATTATTCCTACCAAACTGCCCAATCGAGGACCTGTATACTGGACAAGTCAAAAAGAGGGCTATGAAAATATTTACAGACCCTTCACATCCTGGACATAAACTATTTCAACTCCTTCCCTTAAAACGATGCTATAGAGCACTGCACACCAGAACAATTAGACACAAGAACAATTTTTTCCTGAAAGCCATCACTCTGTGAAACAAATAATTTCCTCAACCTCTTCAACTATTACAAAGTCTGAACTATTATTACTGTTAATCTTCTCATCACTCCTTATCACCCATCTCCTCCCACTTGTGACTGCACGACTGTAACTTTGTCACTTGTATCTTTACGATCTATATTGACTGTTTCCTAGTATGATTTGATTGCTTATTGTACCCTATAACTATCATTAAGTGTTGTACCTTATGGTTCTTGCCTCTTGACTTTGACCAAGACAAATTCCTTGTATGTCCAATCACACTTGGCCAATAAAGAATTCTATTCTGTTCTGTTCTGTTCTGTTCTGTTCTGTTCTGTTCTGTTCTGTTCTGTTCCGTTCCGTTCCGTTCCGTTCCATTCCATTCCATTCCTATTCTATCTGCTCCATGCAGCTTAAGCACTTCTGCTATCTTTTAAATCAAGCTACAATATAAATACCCAAAAGCATCTGCAATCATTATGCATTTACCCAGGTTACATTTTCAGTAGGCACAAGAGGAATTAATTATAAGAACATCATATTAAGAATATTAATATTATTTTAAATTGACTGGTTTTAATATTTGCTTTAATGTGTAATGTTTGTTTAATGTTGACCCTTTTAATGTTGACTAGTTTTAATGTTTGTAAGCCTTCCAGAGTTACCTAAGGATGAGATAGATGGCCCATAATTTTAATTAATAAATAAAATAAAAATAAATATCAATACAATGGAAATTCAATATTCAGCACAGTTTGTTAACCAGCTCCCTCCTAATAGTTCATCTGACTGAGCAGTAGATGGTGATGTTGTCCTCCCATCAAAATTCAAGTGTACTGATATTATTTATATTAATATATAATTGGTTGGTACATAGAATGTTTTACTTGTGGCTGTTTTGGATAAATGTTTGAGGCTGGGGAATTTTACACAACAGAAAAGAACAGGAAATGTGTTTTCTTTGTTGCTTTGATATTTATAACACACTTTCCCCAAAAAAACTTCCCTTTATTTTGTATTTGTTAGATTCCATCTCAGATATTGCATGCAGTCCTGGCCTGATACTTTAAAAATGCTTCAGACAAACTGCCATAGGTCCAAACAAAGCAATGAGATTGATCATGCTGAATATAAACAAGTATCTATGAAGGAAGAAAACATAAAAATGAATATGTTAAATGCTAGAAGTATGTAAAAAGGAATCTCATAGAAAATCAATACCTATCTATTTCCTAGTTTTCCAAAATGCAGAAATAATGAAAATTATGAAAACAATTTTAGCAAGGGAAAATAATAATGAAATAATGAAAACAAGAATAATTTCATAACAGAATCCAAGTGTTGGCAGATTTAATTTGGATTTATGCCTGAGTAAGATGTTGGACTTAGATCTTAAAAGTTTATTCCAACATGATAATTCCATGACTTTATAATTCTAAATTTTTGTCGCTTTCAAAATTATGGAAATATAGATTAAAGCTTTATGCTGTAAATATTGGAAAATATAAATGAAATGAAAGAAGTTGCTGCCTGCATCTATTCCACTCTAGATACTTCAAGTACTGAATACTCTTATTAAGCATACATCATAATTTTTGCCAGCTAGATCAGCTGTCAAACTTCTGCCATTCTGGCAAAATAAGAGAAATATCTAAAATATACATATTTTGAAACCAATCTTTTTATGAAAGACCATTGGTAATAAAAAAATATACACAGTAAAACTGAGTGGAAAATAGAAAACTAGAAAATAAAATAATGTTCTTGAAATTGAAAATATCTACTGAAAGGAATAATTTCTGGGTTTTTTGTTTTTTGTTTTGCAAAAAAAGAGTCCTGTCAATAAATTATCAAACCAGCTTTGGCTACAGACATTTGAAAGAAGATTCAACATTAAACAGAAATAAAAAAACACAATCAATTTCATCTAAATAACTAAGTCTACGGATATAAACAAGGAGGTCTTATTTCCTAGACCTTTAAATTCTGAAATTCTACCTTTATTTTGGGAACCAGAAAAATTATGCTCTAATAAACAAAGTATAAATAAACAAAGCAACTGAGGCCAATTATTCAAAAATAATTATTTTCAGAAAAACCGAACCAAAAAGGTCTCTGTTGAATGAATTTTCATGATTATTATAGGTATACTCCTATCTTCTGATGTACAGTGGCTTCATATGTATGGAACTCCTTGTTTATTCAGTTAAAAATGCCAATTTATGTGTTCAAAAGATTTTATAGCTATATTCATAATTCTTCTTGCACAGTGATGAATAAGAAAAGCATTCTTGGACAAGATCTCTATGTGCTCATATGATCAACTGTGATAATAATAAAAATAATAATCAAAAAGAGCCTTTTGAAATTTGTTACAGATTATGTGATTTCTAGAAACACGTTAAACTAAACATTTTAAGCAGATATGCAAAGAGTTGCTGTCTCACACAGTGTGACTTAAAACAACCATAAAACAATTTTGAAATGGAAAAGTACATATAAAAAATGATGTTATTATAACAAGCTAAAAGAGAACATCAGATTATAAACAATGGTCTCATCTAATCAAATTACTATTCTTTTGTGATTTCCAAATGTGTTGACAGGTATTAAGGGATTTCTAAAAGGTTGGGAGAGATTGAATCAGTCTCACATTATGGGAGGATAATGTTCTACAGCGTATGTGCCATGGTAGAAAAGACCAGTAACCTGGGTCTCATCAGATATAATTCCTTTATAGATAGGACCTGCAACATCTCTCTTCTACTGGTCCTGATAGAATGGGCAAATATAATTGGGAAGAATTACCCCTTGAAATGATACTTGAAATGATCAAAAATAACACCTTATATTGGACCTGGAAGCAAACTGGTAACCAATCCACTTGATGGCTTCTTGGAAAAATAGCAGTGGCCAGACAAATCCTTTCAATTTGCTGCTTTTCTGAGGTCTGCACAGCATTGCAGAAAGCTTCTGAAACTGTGAAAACTATATTAAGGCAGCAAGCAGAATGGCAGATCTCTCAGCCGCATGGTGCATTTCTGGAAGTGACCACAATACCAGAAAACAATTCAGCTGCTGGAAACATGGTGGCCACTTCTGCTTCACGAACACATCCTGCACTACCTTTTGGGAACCTCTGGGGCTTGAAGATTTCCAAATGTGCAGACTACATTAGTGAAGCAGAACAAGTCAATTTTTTTCCTTGCCTACATGACACAATTCCAGAAGCAGCCACCATATTTCCAGCTGTTGAATTTTATTTTGGTAGTTTTAAATATTGTCTTGTTTCTGGAATTGCACCACATGGCTGTGCAGTAAAGTAATTCATCCCAGCATTCTGGAAGGCTTCCAGACTCTTAAAAAAACAAGAGTGTTCTTGTCCTGGTGTGATGGGATTCAGGATCTGGGTCTGCAGGGCTCCAGGGTGAGTGAGAAAGACCTATGGGGATCCAAGCAGTGGAACAGAGAGTGTCTTAGGGAGAGGCCTTGTAAGGTCTGGGGCAGGCATCTGCACATTTTTTAAAGATTACATTGGGAGAACAATAGGGGTTGTTAAGTGAGATGCTTCTCTTTATGGTTATCACAACATGCAACCATAATGGTCAGACTCCATTAAAGTCACATCCTGAGGACTACCTACCTTCCGGTAATGGTAGTCTATTTTAATGGAGACTTTTGGGTGCTAAACGGTGGGATTCAAAAAATTGTACTATTGGTTCTGTGGGTGTGGCTTGGTGGGCATAGTGTGGCTGGGTGAGCATGGCAGGGGAAGGATACTGTAAAATCCAATTCCTTCCCCACCATACTAAACTGCTTTCAAGCTCTGTTATCCTGTGCAGGGCAACCAAAGGAAACCCAGCCAATCAACTGGGACTTGGGAGGCAAAGAAGAGATGGGGGTGGGGCCAGTCAGAGGTGGTATTCTGAACTATTCAAAATTTCTGCTACCAGTTCTCCAGAACTGGTCAGAATGTGCTTAACACCACCTCTGGTGCTAAACTGCAAATATTTGGACAAATGTAGTCAGTTGGGTAGACTGTAATATCATTTTTTTTGTTTCTGCTCACCAGTTCTCTATATCTTTAAAAATATTCAAAAACTAATGGGTATGATGCCTCCTGCGCATGCACCGCTTGCCTCTGAGCATGTGCATGACCCCAATGTGCCCCATGCCTCTGTGTATGCACACTCATCTGCCATGAGCGCTGTTTTGTTCGGAAAACACACGAGGTAGACCGGATTCCAACAACAAATACTTTATTCTTTAACTAGACAGCTGAAGCTGAGGCCAGCCTTTTATACAGGCTGACTTGCCTGCTTGTAGCCAATGGCAGTTGCTTAAATTTGCCGCCTTTTAGCAGCTCTTTGGATTGGTTCCTAGTGAACCAATCCAATCCTTAGTTTATTTGACCAATCAGGTTTGCAGATTTGGAGTCACCCACTTTACATATAGAACAAACCTCCCCTCTTAGTTCAGTCCTACGTGGTGACGTAGTCTCACAGGTAGGCGGGGCTTTTCCGGACTCGACTTGACTTGCGCGGTTCATTCTGAGTGAAGTCTTCGACCGGTTCGGATGGGGTTGCCGTGTCGTGCGTCCTTCTCCCTGGAACCGTCTGGAAGGGTGAGTCAGCCATTTTACCGCCGCCTGAGTTTCTTAGGCTGGCGGTTTTGCCGCTCCCTCCCATTTCCTCCGGGCAGGTCGAGCTGGCCTGGCTGGCCCCTTCCGATGGGCTCTTCACACAAGTCTCTCCAAACAGTGAGTCTTTTATTTGCTCTTTTTGATTATATGTTTCATTGGTTTTGGTTTTAAACAGTTCTTTATTTACTTCTCGCCTTTTCCCCCCCACCTTGGTTTGCAATGCGTCGATTTTATAGGTGAATGGTTGTAAGTCTGTGGTTCTCTCTATAATTTGGGATCGAAGCTGGTCTATGTGCTGCTTCCATTCCCTGCCATCCTCTATTATTAATCGGTAGGATTTGGGGCCTGTGATTTGGGTAATCTGTCCTGGTAGCCATACCGGGTCCCCGGTGAAGTTTTTAGCGTATACTAAATCGCCTATTTCGAATTGTCTAAGCCGTGTAGAGGAGTCAGGGGGGTTTTCTGGAGTAAAATTTGGGTGTAACCTATCAAGGTGTGATCTTAACTTTCGCCCCATAAGTAATTCTGCTGGGGACTTGTTGGTTATGGTACTGGGCGTTATGTGCTAGAGTGTGAGCAAACGGTTTACTTTCTGTTGGACATCTCCGGCGTCCATTTTTTCTAAATCTTCTTTAGTAAACCGGACCATTCTGTTGTAACTATGTATCATTTATGTGTTTGCAACTGTGTATCAATGCAACTATGTATCATTCAGACATTGCAACATTGTATCATTCACGTGTAATCATTAAGCTTCTGTCTTCTCAGTGACCTTTTACAGGGCACGTACAGAGACAAGGAGTCAAACATTTGTAGAAATGGTTTATTACTTGGGATTACATTGTCTGGCATGCAGCTTTGTGAAGAAGTAATATCCTGATCAAATATAAATCTTGCCATCCTGTCTGTCCTGATATCTTGCTTTTGTTTGAGCCATTGTTAAATCTGTATATTCCGTCTGACCTAGGCTTAACCTAGGTTCTGAATAAACAATCACCCCCTTTTGAATGAGCATAATAAAAGAGCGTGTACCCGGACATTCGGGGCGCACTCATCGCGAGGAACTTCGTCTCCTGTCGTTTCTCTCTCCTTCGCTCCCTATCATGAGACGCCCATCTGATGCGGGATAGCAGATACCGCA
>BLBF01000043.1:2543482-2570837 GCA_015471245.1 Laticauda colubrina | reverse complement strand
ATGAGAGTAATTTTGGATACCTTGGAATATTATGAGGCTCATCCTGAAAAACAAATGGCTTTGATATTCCTAGATGCTCAAAAGGCATTTGACAACGTGAACTGGAGATTTATGTTATTACTATTGGAACAGATGGGCTTTGCCAGAAAATTTATTCAAGCAATAGAAGCCATATATAATAAACAGACAGCAAAGGTAATGATGGAGGGAGAATTTACAGATCTTATTAATATAAGAAGAGGCACAAGACAAGGATGTCCCCTATCTCCTTTGTTATTCATATTAACTTTGGAAGTGTTGAATAGAAATATTAGAGATGACAAAAATATAAAAGGAATGAAAATTAAAAAGGAAGAATTTAAACTACAAGCTTTTGCTGACGATTTAGCTTTTATTCTGGAAGACCCGTTAGAAACCGCTCCAAAGTTATTGGAAAAGATAGAGACATATGGTGAGATGGCTGGCTTGAAAATAAATAAAGATAAAACAAAGATTTTGACAAAAAACATGTTATTGAGACAAAGAGAAGAACTGACAGATCTTTTGAAAATTCAAGTTACAAATAAGGTTAAGTATCTGGGGATATATTTGACAGCAAGATGTAGCACATTAAAAGAGAATAATTATATTAAACTCAAACAACAGATAATTACAGATTTGAAGAAATGGGAAAATTTACAACTGTCATTAATAGGGAGAATTTCAACAATTAAGATGAATATTTTACCTAGAATTTTATTTCTCTTTCAAACAATACCAATTAGACTTGGAAAAGACTATTTTGAAGATTTAAATAAAACTATGTTGAAGTTTATATGGCAAGGTAAAAAAGCGAGAATAAAGTTAAAACTTTTGCAAGATGCTAGAAATAGAGGAGGTTTTGGCCTGCCTAATTGGGAACTGTATTATCAAGCTGCAAGTTTGATGTGGGTCAAAGAATGGATAACATTAAGAAAACATAGATTGTTGACATTAGAAGGATTTATTGTTGGGCTGGCATGCTTTTTTATGGTACAAGGGAACTAAAACACAGGGGTATTTCAGAAGACATTATATACTGGAGTCTTTGTGGTTAAATTGGGAGAAGATAAAAAAACAATGTTACTTGAAAATTCCAGTTTGGTTATCGACTATTGAAGCATTTTCCTATCCTATGATCTATAAAAAGGAACAAACAGTTAGATATGGGGAACTGTTGGATGAAAAGGGTGGACTTAAAACGATCCAAAACTTAGAGGAACAAGGTATAAGGATGAATTGGCTTTCATATGCGCAAATACACTCAAGATATCTTGAAGATTTTAAAACGGAAGGACTCTATGATAAACAGACTGATTTAGATAAGATATTGATGGGTACTGATGAGAAAGTGATTAAAAAGTTATATGGTTATTTATTGGGAATTAAGCTAGAGGAAGAACAAGTTAAAGAAACTATGATTGCTTGGGGGAAGAATTTTGGATATGGGATTGATTTAGAGCAATGGCAAAAATTGTGGTCTCAAAATTATAAAATGACAATGTCAATAGCATATAAAGAAAACTTGTATAAGATGTTTTACAGGTGGCACCTTCCCCCGACAAGAATAGCAAGAATGTTCAAGAACAAATCTGAAAAATGTTGGAAATGTCATCAGATACCTGGCTCATACTATCATATGTGGTGGACTTGTGAGAATGCCAGAAAATATTGGACTAAAATTCACATGTGGTTGGAAAAAATGACAAAGAAACACATAGATTTGAAACCAGAGATCTTTTTATTGGGAATTTTACCTGATATATATAATAAAGACTTGAAATATTTGATTGTAAATGTATTAACAGTGGCTAGGATTGTATTTGCTAAAAACTGGAAGAATGAGAAAATACCATTGCAGGAAGAAATTATTAAGAAAATATTGGAATGTGCTGAGATGAGTAGATTGACATTTGAAATTAGAGAACAAGAAGATAAACAATTTTATGCAATTTGGGGTTTTTTTTATCAATGGTTAGATGATAAAATACAATAATAGAGCATTAGTATTATATATATGAAGGGTTTTTTGGATTGATTTGTTATGATTATATGATAAGTTATAGAATAAACTGTTTGAAGTATTGTTATCTCACAAAGCATGAATGATTAAAAGTATAGTCAGAAAAAGATTTTTTATTTTTTTTTAGTAATATTAGAATATGGATTGACAATATGAGTGGTTATGCAATATAACTGTAATTGACACTATAAAATGAATGCACAAAACTGATGAACCAACCGATACACCGGAAGTATATATGAGAGTAGATGTTTTTAATGTTTTGTACGTTTGTCTATTTGTAGAAAATTAATAAAAAAAAATTTTTTTAAAAAAAGAAATACAGCTCTCTTGCGTTGCTCTGAAATGTCTTCCATTTCATTGCTCTCCAAATACATCTGGAAGCGATCAGCATAGGAATCCCAATCCTCTTCGTTGGGATTGAAGGGTGCGGGCGGTGCGTTGTTTCCAGACATCTTGGTTGTCATCTGGACTTCTTATCACCGCGTGCAGGGTTTTCCATTCAGGACTATCCCACCTTCATCGTCAGTGTTTTGTTCGGAAAACACACGAGGTAGACCGGGTTCCAACAACAAATACTTTATTCTTTAACTAGTCAGTAAATAGGAACACTTGGCTGAAGCTGAGGCCAGCCTTTTATACAGGCTGACTTGCCTGCTTGTAAGCAATGGCAGTTGCTTAAATTTGCCGCCTTTTAGCAGCTCTTTGGATTGGTTCCTAGTGAACCAATCCAATGCTTAGTTTATTTGACCAATCAGGTTTGCAGATTTGGAGTCACCCACTTTACATATAGAACAAGCGCATCTCCTGAACGAGCATCCCTCCCTGTACATGCATGGCAGATACTCGACAAACACTGGCTGATGGGGCGTGTGCTCATGCGCAGTAGATCTGTCCTGGGCAACAGTTCGTATGCCAGCAGAAATGGCTCTGCATGCCACTTCCGGTAGACATGCCATAGGTTTGCCATCATGGTTCTATCAGGTTTTGCTCTACTATTAAAATATTGATTACTTGTGCTCAGTTATTAGTCTGGAAAAAAATTTAATGCTATTTTCATTAGACGTGATCCTGCAATTTTAATCAAAGTATAAAAGGACATTATGGGAATGGTTCAAAAGTTGTTTGTTTAAATAATGTATAGGTACCTCACCAGCAGGAGAGGCATCCAGATAATGATTTACAAGTGAATAAAGAGGCAGATCCAATTTTAAGACTCTTAATCTGAACAGACACAGTACTAAAAAAAAAAAAAAAGTTGGGGGGGGGGCTGGACATCTAAAAACAAAAACAGGAATGTTGAATTAATATCTAATATTCAACAGAATTAATATCTAATATTCAACAGAATTAATATCTAATATTCAACAGAATTAATATCTAATATTCAAGAAACAAATATCGAAACAAGTACTTGGGCAGAACACAATCCAATGACAATTAAATAGAAAGGACAAAAAAGAAGATTGAGATGGACGTTAAATAATACCATTCTAAAGGAGAAGGATTTTATACAGCAGATGGAGAAAGAATTGGTTTTTTTCTTTAGAGAAAATAAAAAAGAAGATACTTCAATCCAGAACGTATGGGACACAATGAAGGCATATGCTAGAGGGTTGATAATAGACTACACAAGGAAAAGGAACATTAGGAAAAGGCAAGCCACGGAAGCGTAACATAATGATTTTAATAGAGAAAGAAGAATTAGCACAGAAAATTAGAAGTGCTAAACAGAATTATTTTGAGGATGCAAACAAACCAAGTAGATGGTTAGCATACAAACTGAGAAAGGAAAAAGAATCAAGGAAAATACTGCAGTTAACCCCTGTTACACAGCACCAACGGATGGAAAGAGGATGTAAAATGGAGAGAAACACTTGCCATTCATTGGTTAACGTGATGCATCTGTTCTGTACACACTGCGTCTGTTTTTCATAATCTCTATCTGTCTAGCATCGATCTACTGACATTTCATCCGCTCAAAAAATTTTGAGCTGCACAAAACTTTTTGAGCCGAAAATGTATCCAACGCATCCGTTAGACATCCGCTACGCATACGGGGAACACATACATTAACGTATCCGCTAACGCATATGTTAGACATCCGTTGTCATCTGTTACGCATCCGCTATATACGCTAGGCATCCGCTGCACATCCACAAAACTCGAATCTGCTCCAGAGGAAAATGGACACAGGGAGGAAGTAAAACGGACACGGAATGGACACGCAGAGTTAGCAGCACGGACGTAGAAAGGATGAAAGCGGATGCAGCTCGCATACAAAGCATTAAAATGGAAAAAACGATCGTATAGGGGACGTATCTCGGATATTTAGGATGTCTGCAGGATGCCTAGAGGATGCAAAAGGACACCTAGCAGAAAACCTATATTTCCTATAAAAATGGGGAGAAATCACCTGGATCTCACTTTCAGTCCAGCAGCCCTGAGGTGCAGAACTCTTCAGCCTTCATCTGGCTCTTGCTCTTCCACAGCATCCAGTCATCTCCACCATGGATCATCACACACTCCTTTTGGTAGCCACCATCATTCTACAACAGTGCGAAGCCATCTACAGGCTCTTTCACCTGTTCTACACGAAGAAAAGGAGGCGTCCAAGAAGTGTCTGGGTCCGAAGATGGATTGTGAGAAGAGCAGAGTATGGACTGTATAACAAGCTGAAGGTGGAGCTGAGGAACCAAGACCCTCGTGCATTCCAAAACTTCATGAGGATGCCGCCAGCCATGTTTGACGAAGGACCAGCAGGACCAACAGGACCAGGAGCACCAGCAGGACCAGTAGGACCAGGAGCACCAGCAGGACCAGCAGGACCAACAGGACCAGGAGCACCAGCAGGATCAGGAGCAGCACCAGCAGAGTAAGCACCACTAGAAGCACCAGCACCAGGAGCAGCACCAGCAGAAGCCCTAGCACCAGAAGAGTCAGCCCGAGCAGCAGAAGCCCCAGCAGAAGCAGAGTCAGGGCCAGGGGGTGGGATCGTGGCCCTGTCCTTCTTGCCAGGGCTGGCAGCAGATGGCACAGGCTTCCTCTTCTTCCCCATGGTTGTTGGCTGGCTGGAGCTGTGTCTGGCAGCAGGTCTTTCCTCTGAATGGTGACCTGCTTGCGAGCTGCTTCCCTTTATATCCACGGGGCCGACACAATGCATCCTCCCCACATGCGCAGTGAATGCTTTGCGTCCGCTAGGCATCCGCTAGGCATCTGCTAGGCATCCGCTCTGCATCCGCTCTGCATCCGTTCCTTCCATTGCGCGGCCGCTTCGCTGTGCTACCCCAGAAGCCCCATGGATGTGCCATCCGCTTCCATCTGCTTCTATCTGCTAGGCTTCGGTGGAGCATCCGCTTAAGATCCTGGCTACATCCTCCCCCCGTCCATTCCTTTCCGTTGTTGTCCACTCTGCTTATGCAAATTTCGGGCACTTTTGAGAGCGGATAACAACGGATGGAAAATTTTCTCATCTGCTGTGTCCTTTTTACATATGTTTTGCATCCGTCGGCCTATGTGACAGGCCCTTTAATAGATGATCAAAGTCATGTTTGCCATAGCAATAAAGAGAAGAAGGAAATCATTCGAGACTTTTATGGGAAATTATATGAACAAGAGAATATTGAGGAGGAAAGAGGTTAAACAGTATTTACAGAATGCTAATCTACCTAAGATACCTAAAGAGACTGAAAAAATGTTAGAAAGCAATATAACCATGATGGAGTTAACTGAACCACTTAAGAAACAAAATAATGGGAAGGCACCAGGCCCAGATGGACTTCCGGCAGAATTCTATAAAACATTACAAGAATCGCTGAACCTTCCATTGCTAGAAGTCATGAATGAAGTTATGCTAAAGAAGAAGATACCTAAAACATGGTCAGAAGCCTATATTACAATTATTCCAAAAGAAGAGACTGATCCATTACAAATTAAGAATTATAGACCTATTTCTTTGTTAAATGCAGATTATAAAATCTTTGCTTCAATATTGGCAGAGAGACTTAAAAAATATTTAAATAATTTTATTCATTCTGACCAAAATGGATTTCTGCCAAAGAGACAAATTAAAGATAATATGAGAGTAATATTGGACACTTTGAAATATTATGAGGCTCACCCCGAAAAACAAATGGCTTTGATATTTTTAGATGCACAAAAGGCATTTGATAATGTGAACTGGAGACTCATGTTATTATTATTGGAAGAGATGGGCTTTGCCAGAAAATTTATTCAAGCAATACAAGCCATATATTATAAGTAAACAGCAAAGGTAACGATAGAGGGAGAATTAACAGACTCTATCAAATATAAGAAAAGGTACAAGACAAGGTTGCCCACTATCACCTTTGCTATTCATATTAACTCTGGAATGTCAGCCTTCAAGATCTTCTACTATCGCTTTGCATCTTTCGGCTGTCATAAGAAACAGGGGGAGGGGAGAGTGGGATGAGTCTGGGAAGTGAGCTGGAGGTGTTACATTTTTCTGTTGTGTAAGGGGGGGGAGCATACATGAGAGTTAGGTTTCTATTTCTCCCTCAGCTTTCTTTTCTCTGCGCAACTGCAACCCGTTGTCAAAGTATGCCAAGGTCAACGAACAGAGGCCTCATCATCACCTGAAGATGCCCACATGATCATATTCACAATTTCTAATTGGAAGTTTCATCTGAACTATTGGGGGTGGGAACACTTCCATCACTTTGTATATGTAATTTAAACGCCTAATTTCTCAGATTCAGAATTCTCTGGTTGCTACCACTTCACTTTCAGTAAAAGATAACTTTTCTCTAAATTAAAGAGTCTAAGTATTTCTTTCTTGGATTTTGAATGGAGCACTGCCTGACATTATTCTGAATCTCCCTCTACCAGCCCACCCGGAGAAAACACCCAATTTTCTTCCGAGGGGGCCTGAACATCATGTCATCTTCAACTAGGGACCAGGAAGATCTGGGAGCCATTGGAGGGCAAGATTCTTTGCTGGTACAGGAAGCCCAATCGCTCGCAAAGCTCAATCTGGAAGAGGATCCAGCTGTGAAGCCCAGATGATCAGTGGGGGCTGGCTGGAAATATCTGGAGAAGGACCCCCCCCCCCGGATCACCACCACCCACCGGCATGGAAAAGAGGAGCCATGGCAAGAGAAGGAAAAGAGAGAACTCTCACTGAATCAAACCAGGAGACTCCTTGATGAAGCCTTTGAACAACTCCAAGCTGCATAAAGGTATGAAGGGGAAGGGGGAGTAGCCCCAGCTAAATGAAGCAGAGCAGCCCCCTCTCCTGTAAATCAACCTGATACAGCAGCAGCCCCGGGGCCCTCAGTGGGAGGTGTAATTCCTAGAAGGCGTAGAGCTCCTAGGCTGCCTCCATTAGAAATAAGATATGGGGGTGATCCCAAAACCTTGGGATTTTTCCTAGGCCAAGTTTGGAGCTATATGGAAGAATACGGGGAGGATTTTCCCTCAGAAGCAGCCAGAGTGAGATGTGTTACCAGGGCTCTGGAGGGGACAGATGCAGAGTGGATGGTGACCCTGCATAATGATAATGCTCCCCAGTTGATGAATTATAACCTGTTCATGACTGCACTGCAAGCTAGATTTGAGGACCCATTGGCAGAGCGCAATGCCCGGATCAGGATGAAGACTATAAATCAGGGGCGGAGGTCAGTGGCTGACTACACCCAAGAATTTAGACAGTAAGCAGGTCATATCCGAGGCTGGTCCCAGGAAGCCCTGACAGAAGCATTTAAAGATGGTTTAAATGAAGATGTGTACCAGAGATGCATTGCTAGAAGAGACCCGAATGACTTGCAGATGTGGTACTTGCTGGCAGAAGAAGTGGAAATTGATTTAACCCGAAGCAGACGGCGGGGAGGTTCTGGGTGGAGCAAACCTTCCCCCCCACGTCCTCAAGAGATTCCCAAATCTCAGAGGGGAGGAGTGATGGCAAGACCCAACCCCTTTGACTGTTTTCTATGCGGGAAGGAAGGTCACCGGGCTGCGAACTGCATAGTCAAGCTGGAACCAAAGGGGGCGCCAAAGGAAGGGAAGAAACCTGAAAAATCCCCAGCGAAGCCTCGCGAAGCAGCACTAAAGTTGAAAGAGATGGCAGAGGTCGCCCATCCCATGGGAGAAGAGTCAGACACCCCGGTTACCCCTGAAGAGGACGATGTCGACTTGGAAGACGACTTCCTGGTAAGTCCAAGCCTGGGCCCTATCACCATTCTGGTGAAGTTGTGGGTACCCAATTCAGGGGTCGAAGGGGAAATGCTAGCCCTATTAGATTCTGGGTGCACAAGGTGTATAATCAACACGGAAGTAATGGAGAAAATGGACTTAAAACTAAAACCTTTAAAGTTGCCCATTTCCTTTGCCCAATTAGATGGATCAGTGGCTGGAGGTTTCCCTGCCCACTTTATCATGGAACCTATAGAAATGATCATGGGAGAACATGATGAGACTCTGCGCTTTATTGTGGTCTCTGGGATGGAGCAACCATTAATACTGGGATTGCCCTTGCTCCGGAAATGGAACCCCCAGGTTAATTGGATAAAGGAGTTGTTGCACATACGCACCAAGCAACGACCAGAAAAAAAGGGGAGATCTCAGCCGAAGCTTCAGATTCTGATTGAAATAGCTTCCACAGGTACCGAACCCGTGAAAGGGGAGGAGAAAATTCCAAAAGAGTATTGGGATTTAAAGGAAGTGTTCAG
This sequence comes from Laticauda colubrina, assembly GCA_015471245.1. Classification (NCBI taxonomy): domain Eukaryota; kingdom Metazoa; phylum Chordata; class Lepidosauria; order Squamata; family Elapidae; genus Laticauda; species Laticauda colubrina. Next base: position 2,562,089 of record BLBF01000043.1, on the reverse strand, counting down.
TGAGAAGGCCTCGAATGAGCTTCTGCCTCACTGGTCAACAGACTGTGCTATTGAAATTTTGCCAGGAGTGAAGCTCCTGAAACCGAAGTTGTACTCAATGACACCACAGGAATTAGAGGAGCTCAGACTGTTTATAGATAAAAATCTGGAATGTGGTTTCATCCAACCTGCTAGGTCCTGGGTAGCGGCCCCCGTGTTGTTCCGTGAAAAGAAAGATGGCTCCAAACACTTGGTGGTGGATTACAGAAATTTGAACGACATTTCCGTGGAAAATGTGTACCCCCTGCCTTTGATGAAGGACATGTTGGCCCACTAGCCAAGGGGAAGATTTTCACGAAGTTGGATTTGAGAGAAGCATACTACCAAATTCGAATTAAGAAAGGGGATGAGTGGAAGACCGCTTTTAACTGCCCGATGGGTTGCTTCCAATTCAACGTTCTTCCTTTTGGTTTACAAGGGGCCCCAGCTGTATTCATGCAGATGATCAATCAGTTGTTACATGAACATTTATACAGGGGAGTTCTGGTTTATCTTGATGACATCCTTATCTACACGGAAACTCTGGATGAACATGTGAAACTGGTGCGGTCAGTTCTACAGAAACTGTGTGCCGCTAAGTTTTATGCTACACTATCCAAGTGTGAATTCCATCAAGAGAAAATTGACTATTTGGGATATCGCATTTCATCTGAGGGCATAGAAATGAATCCAGAGAAAGTGCATGCCAAATTGGAATGGGCTCCACCACGTACCAGAAAACAACTTCAGAGCTTTTTGGGATTTCCAAATTTTTACCGGCAATTTATCCTGACTTTTGCTAAGACAGCAATGCCCATCACAAATCTCTTAGAAACAAAAGAAGAGGTGAAGCCAAGGCCGAGTAAGCCATTGGAGTGGTCCATAGAGTGCCAAGCAGCTTTTGAAAAGCTAAAATGACTGTTTGCTGCATAACCAGTACTAAAGCACCCAGATATGGAGTCTCCTTTCATGATCCAAACCGTTGCGAGTGATGTGGCTGTTAGAGTGGTGTTACTTCAAATCAATGAGAAAGGGACCTTACAGCCTTGTGCGTATACCTCCCGTAAACTGTCTGAAACCGAGAGAAGGTGGGCCATCTGGGAAAAAGAAGCTTTTGCAGTTCGTTGGGCCTTACTGACCTGGAGACATTTCCTGGAAGGAGCAAAACATCCATTTGAGATATGGACTGATCATAAAAATTTGGAAGCCTTAAAAATGCCTTCATAAGCTGTCCCCTAAACAAGTTCGCTCGGCCCAATATTTCAAGGGGTTCAATTTCTGACTGAAGTACATTCCAGGGGGGAAGAACTTCATGGCGGATGCCCTCTCTAGACTACCCCAATATAATAGCATTCGCCAGGAGGTGATAAGTCCAATTGTTTCGACCAAACATCTAGCTGCCCCAATGATCACCAGAACCCAAAAGAAGAAACAAGAAGTGGATTTATCGAATGACCTAACTGAACAACTAAAAGAAGCTTTAAAACTTGATGATTGGTTCTTGGCTCATTCAAAAGACTATACAGTTGGAGATGGCTTGGCTTGGGTGGGGACCAAGTTGTATGTGCCACAAGTGCTGTGCCACAAGGGCCAAATACTACAACAAGCTCATGATTCTAAAGCAACTGGTCACTTTGGATTTGTGAAAACCTTACACCTGGTTAAGCAGCAATTCTGGTGGCCTACTTTGAAGAAGGACATTGAAGCTTATGTAGCTAGCTGTCCAATTTGTGCTTCGGCAAAGAGACCTCCTGGTAAGCCGGCAGGGTTGTTACAAAATGTAGCTAGACCAACAGCCCCCTGGAAGGAAATCTCTATGGACTTTATAGTAGAATGACCCGAAAGCAGTGGAAACACGGTTATTTGGGTGGTAACCGATTTGTTTTCCAAACAGGTACATTGCATACCTTGTTCCAAAATTCCATCTGCTAAGATGTTGGCTAAACTGTTTATTTCACATATCTATAGGTTACACAGAATGCATAATCTCTGACAGAGGGGTCCAATTTACCTCAAATTTTTGGAAAGAGTTCCTGAAGTTGATAGGCTCCGCCCAAGGCTTTAGCTCCGCCCATCCCCCCAAACCAATGGGGCCTGTGAGAGAACTAATGCAGTGTTAGAACAGTATCTTAGATGTTATATAAATTATCAACAAGATAACTGGTCCGACTTACTACCATTTGCTGAAGTGGCAGATAACAACTCTGTACATAGTAGTACTGGATTCACTCCATTTAAAGTGGCTTCAGGACAAGATTTTGTACCCATACCTGAACTTCCTCATGAAAGCCCTAACATCCATTTGTTGGATGAATGGATAACTCAACTCCAACTTAATTGGCCAGTAACACGTAAAGCATTAGATGAGGCCCATCAAGCTCATAAGAAATTTGCAGACAAGGAAAGATCTCCACAGAAATTATATAAAGTAGGTGACAAAGATTTCCTGTCCACCAGATACCTGCAAACCACTCAAAAGTCAAAGAAGCTTGGTCCTAAATATGTTGGTCCTTTCACGATTGAACGGATTATAAATCCTATAACAGTCCAGCTGAACTTACCAAAAACTCTTCGACGAATTCACCCGGTTTTCCATATTAGTTTGTTAAAACCTGAACATACTTCTGATTTAAGACCCATCCAGACTGACCCTCCCATACCAATATTGATTGAAGGGGAACAAAATTTTGAAGTTAAAGAAATTCTGGACTCTCGCAAATGGAGGGGTCGGCTCCAGTATCTTGTAGCCTGGAAACATTTCTCTTCTTCACAAGCCGAATGGGTTAATGTAGCCGATGTTAAAGCCCCTAAGTTGATCAAAGCATTTCGTTCCAAGTATCCTGATAAGCCCTAGGAGTGAATTCCTTTGTAATTGTCTAATGATTAATTATTGTCTTAATATTTTCTCCTCTCTCTCCTCTAGGACTGATGATTTTCCTTTTTCTAGGAGGGCCGAATGTCAGCCTTCAAGATCTTCTACTATCGCTTTGCATCTTTCGGCTGTCATAAGAAATGGGGGGAGGGGAGAGTGGGATGAGTCTGGGAAGTGAGCTGGAGGTGTTACATTTTTCTGTTGTGTAAATGAAAGGGGGGGAAACATACATGAGAGTTAGGTTTCTATTTCTCGCTCAGCTTTCTTTTCTCTGCGCAACTGCAACCCGTTATCAAAATATGCCCAGGTCAACGGACAGAGGCCTCATCATCACCTGAAGATGCCCACATGATCATATTCACAATTTCTAATTGGAAGTTTCATCTGAACTATTGGGGGTGGGAACACTTCCATCACTTTGTATATGTAATTTACACGCCTAATTTCTCAGATTCAGAATTCTCTGGTTGCTACCACTTCACTTTCAGTAAAAGATAACTTTTCTCTAAATTAAAGAGTCTAAGTATTTATTTCTTGGATTTTGAATGGAGCACCGCCTGACAGTTAAATAGAAACATTAGAGACGAAAAGAGTATAAAAGGAATGAAAATTAAAAAGGAAGAATTTAAATTGCAAGCATTTGCAGGTGACTTAGAAGTCATCTTTTTAGAAGACCCTTTAGAAACAGCACCAAAACTATTGGAAAATATAGAGGCATATGGCAAGGTGCCCGGCCTGAAAATAAACAAAAATAAGACAAAGATTTTGACAAAGTATATGTTACTAAGACAAAAAAGGAGAACTGGCAGATGTATTGAAAATTCAAGTCACGAATAATGTTAAGTACTTGGGGATATATTTGACAGCAAGATGTCTTACATTAAAAGAGAACAATTACATTAAAGTTAAACAACAGATAGCACTAGACTTGACGAAATGGGAAAACCTACAATTGGCACTAATAGGGAGAATTTCAACAATCAAAATGAATATTTTACCCAGAATTCTATATTTGTTTCAAACAATACCAATTAGGCTTGGAAAGGACTACTTTGAAGATTTAAACATAATTGTGTTGAAATATATATGGCAAAGTAAGAAAGCGAGAATAAAGTTAAAACTCTTACAAGATGCTAGAATAGAGGAGGATTTGGTCTGCCTAATTCGGAGTTGTACTACCAAGCTATAAACTTGACATGGGCTAAGAAATGGATAACATTAAGAAATACTAGATTGTTGACACTAAAAGGACATGATTTGTTGTTGGGGTGGCATGCCTTTTTTATGGTATAAGGGAACTAAAATACAGGGTTATTTTAGAAGACATCATATGCGGGAGTCTCTGTGGTTAAATTGGGAGAAGATTAAAAGACAATGTTATTTGAAAATTCCAGTCTGGTTATCGACTATTGAAACATTTTCTTATCCTATAACATATAAGAAGGAACAAACAGTTAGATATGGGGAAATTTTGAATGAAAAGGGTGAACTTAAATCGATGTAAAAACTAGAGGAACAAGGTATAAAGATGAATTGATTTTCTTATGCGCAAATACAATCAAGGTATGAAAAAGACTTTAAAACAGAAGGTTTTTATAATAAATTGACTGATTTAGATAAGATTTTGACAGGTACTGATCAAAAGGTGATTAAAAAACTGTATGGATATTTATTAGAAATTAAACTAGAAGAAGAACAAGTTAAAAAGAAACTATGATTGCTTGAGGTTAGAATTTTGGACATGGGATTGATCTAGAGAAATGGCAAAAATTGTGGTCTCAAAATTATAAAATGAGAACGTCAACAGCATATAAAGAAAATTTGTACAAGATGTTTTACAGGTGGCATTTTCCCCTGACAAGAATAGCAAGAATGTTCAAGAATAAATCTGAAAGATGTTGGAAATGTCATCAGATATCTGGCTCATATTACCATATGTGGTGGACTTGTGCGGATGCAAAAAAAATATTGGACTAAAATCCACGTGGTTGGAAAAAATGACAAAAAAGCATATAGATTTAAAACCAGAGATATTTTTATTGGGAATTCTACCTGATACATACAGCAAAGATTTAAAATATTTGATTGTAAATGTATTAACATCAGCTAGGATTGTATTTGCTAAAAATTGGAAAAATAAGAAAATACCATTGCAGGAGGAAATTATCAAGAAAATACTGGAATGTTCTGAAATGAGTAGATTGACATTTGAAATTAGAGAACAAGAGGATAAACAATTTTACAAAATTTGGGACCTTTTCTATCAATGGCTAGATAACAAAATATAGTAATAGAATATATAGAATTATAGAAAATAATGAATATATAAAGATGTATTTTATTATTATTATTATTATTATTATTATTATTATTATTATTATTATTACATATATAAACTGTTTTTAGGGTAGATTTGGAAGGACTATATGAATTATTATAAAATAAACTAAAGGCTCGGTCCCACTGGCTGACAGACGCAAAACGTATGCATAAAAGAAACAGTGGATGAGCAAAATTTCAGGGGTGGCTCCATCCGTTGTCATTCGCTCCAAAAAGTGGCAAAAATTTGCATAAACAGAACGGAAAAGAACGGACGTGGGTAGTACGGAGCAGGGATGTTAAGCGGATGTTCATAAGAAGCATAGCGGATGACAATCGATGGAAGCGGATGACACCTCCGAAGGGGTTCCGGAGGAGAATTGCGAAGTGGATGCATAGCGGAAGGGGCAGATGCATAGCGGTTGAAGCGGATGTATCATGGACGCCTATAGGAAGCAAAGCAGATGCCACGCGGATGTATATCAGATGCAAAGCGTTCACTGCGCATGCTGGGAGTATGAATTGCGTCAGCTCCGCAGATATAAAAGGATGCAGCACGCATGCAGTCAGCATTCAGGGGAAAGACATGCTGCCACATACATCTAGGAGGAACACCATGGTTCGTCAGTCAGGGAAAAAGAGGAAGCCCGTGGCTACTTGTTCCAGCCTTGGTAAGAAGGACAGAACCACCATCCCACCCCCTGGCACTGACTCTGAACCTGCTGCTGCTGCTGCTGCTGTGGTGGACCAGCCCCAAGGCTCTCAAAGCCCTGCTGCTGAAGGCCCTGCTGCTCAAGCCCCTGAAGCCCCTACTGCTCAAGCCCCAAAAGGCTCTGCTACTGAAGGCCCTGCCAGAGGGAGGAAGAGGCAAGAGAAGGAGAAGGGAGAGAGGAAACAGTACACCGTTTCCAAGGAGCATGAGGATGAGGTGTTGGAATGGCTGAGGGAGAACAAGAACCTCTGGAGAAAGGGCCACAGACTCTATCGTGACACCAAGGAGAAGCAGGCAGCTTGGAGAGACAAGGCAGAGAGCCTGGGGTACACTGCAAATGTACTCCTGGGATGGTGGAAGCACATGCACACCTGGCATGGCAAGCTACACCTCAAAAAATCTAGGCAGGCCTCTGTCAAGCTCACTGACCGGGAGATGTATGTCATGGCCAGCGAGCCTGTCCAGGCAGGTGTCTTCAGAGGGCACCACCGCAGAGACCCCACCGACAGCTGCACTCCCCATGCCGGCAGACTTGGAGGATTCCCTGTCACAAATAGAGGAAGAAGCAGCAGCCACCAGAGGCCAACCCACCCCCACCCCCAGCTCCACAGGATGGAGAGGCAGACTGGAGAGCCAGAACCACAGTGTCCTGTTGGAGATCAGGGACACAATGAAGACCAGCACAGAATTACTCTCTCAGCTGGTCCACTTGGACAGAGGATCTTTGGGCCGCCACACCTTCATCACTATGTGAGCCACACCCTCAGGGACCTGCCCGAGGCCCAGTACCAGGTGATGAAGGAGAAGGTAACAGCACTTCTGCACAACCTTCAAGGCCCAGCTGAAGCTGCTCCTATCCAGTCCAGGTCTGCTCCTCCACCCCAGGCGATGTCACAGCCCTTCCACGGATTTCACCAGCCCCTCACCTACCAAGGCTATGACTACCAGGACTTCCCACAGGAAAAATAGACCTTCCCAGTCCAGGCCCAGGTTCATTACATGCCACATACGCCACACCTCACCCAGCTGCAGACCAGATAGCCCCACTACACTCCTCCTTCCTCCACCCCACAGCCAAGCCCGTCAATGGATAATCTGTCATCAGTATTGGGCCTCACATCTCAGGTCCTCTCAACCTCACAGGACTGAGTCAGCTCTCGGAGAGCTTCTTGAACAAACCATCCCCTGTTGTACTCTCAGGGCCAAGCACCCCTATGGTGCCTCAGACCAGCACTCAAGCCACAGCCACCTCCACAGTCCCTGCCTGCTTAACAGTTGAGACCACGGACATGACTCAGAGTGACTGAGAATAGTGCCAGAGACTGAGTTGTACTTGTTCAGTTTATCTTTGCTTAAGACTCTTTACTTGGTTCCTTTTGCTTTTTTAATAAAGTCATAAAGTTTACCTAAGACAGTTAATAAAAGTTATCTTTGCTTAACACAGTTAATTCAGTTTATTTGGTTCATTTTGCTTATTAATTAAAGTCATAAAGTTTACCTAAGACAGTTAATAAAGGTTATCTTTGCTTAAGACACTTGGTTCATTTTTTTACCTTAGTAAAGTGTTTGTGAAAACTTTTAACAAATGGTTAAGCCTTTGCATGCTTGTGGGATAGATAAGGATAGTTGTGGGATAGATAAACCTCCAGTGCAAGCATAGTGGGACTGTATGGTCCCCCATCCCAGCTGCCACACATATGAACCTTTATTATCAATAACAATTTATTCATTGATCAACACATTTCAAAATAAACAAAACTCTTTATTAATGCCCTATTCATTGTAGGACCACTCAACATACATGGCACAATCTCATCAATGTTATGCGACAGGCTCAAGGAAGCATCAATTAATCATCTATCATCCTGTCTTGCTCCAGCTGGGTAGTTGCACCACTGTCTCAGTAGGTTGCGCTGCTTCTTCCCTTCACGTGAAGCTCTGTTGGGGCCTTCTACATCCACAGTGTCTATCAGGTTATGTCCTTGCCTCCATTCACCAGGCTCCATGTCCCCATTCCTTTGTTGACAGTCCACAAGTCTGTTCTGTAACACTGGGTAGCGGGGATGAGATTGTGCAAAATGCAGCAAGCTTCCACAATGCTCCTCACAGTCTGTGGCTCATGCTGCATGGTGGTGAGAAGTATCTGGAACCTGTTGGCCAGGATGCCAAAGGAGTTGTCCACCACTCGGCTTGCCCTGGACATCCTGTAGTTGAAGATGCTCTCTTCACAGGTGAGGTATCTTGAACTGTACAGCTTCATGAGATAGGTTCTGAGGGGGAAGGCATCATCATCAATGATGAAGTAGGGCACATCTTGTGTGTCATTGGGTAGGAGGTCTGGATCTGGAAAACCCATGATGAGGTTGCATTCCAGACCATCCTTGAGGTCACTTGCATTGTATACCTGGCCATCTGAAGATGAGCCGTAGCCTGAAGCATCGATGTACATGAACTTGTAGTCAGCATCAACCATGGCAAAGAGGATGATACTGAAGAAGCCCTTGTAGTTGAAATAAGTGGACCTTCAGTTGGCTGGAGCTTTGCAGTCCACATGCTTCCCATCTATGGCTCCAACGGTGTGGGGAAAGTTCCACCTCTGATATCACTCTTTTGCAAGTTTTCTCTAGACTTATTCAGTGGTCGGGCACTCGAGGAGCTCCTCCACATATTCTTCGATGAAGGCCTGCACCACTTCTCTGAACACTTTGTTGATGCTGTTGTGTGGCACCCTACACGCATACTGCATATTTCTGTATGTGGTTCCAGAGGCCAGGTGCCGCAGAGTCAGTGCCACCTTCAGTCCAGGGTCCAGGTTGGCACGAAGTTGGTGCTAGGCTTGGTCAATCTGGGTCTCAGACGCTCTACAAGTTTGTCAAACATGGCTGGTGGCATCCTCACGAAGTGATGGAATGCACAAGGGTCTTCATTCCTCAGTTCCACCATCAAGTGGTCATACAGTCCAAACTCCATTCTTCTCACAATCCATCCTCGGACTCACACAGCTCTTGGACGTCTCCTTCTTCTCCTTCTGTATAAAAGGTGAAACAGTCTGAACAGGTTTTGGTTCTGGTGATGAATGATCACAGCTACCATACGGACTGTGTCATGATCCATGGTGGAGAACAATGGATGATGTGGAAGACCAAGACCAAGGGTGAAGAGGTCTGTACACCACGGCTGCTGGACTCATACTGAGATCCAGATGATTTTCTACCCCTTTTTATAGGAAATATCAGTCGTCTACTATGGGGCCTTCTACAAACTCTAGACATATTGCAGACATCCTAAATATCTGAGATACATCCCAGATACAAACGTTTTGTCTGTTTTAATCCTTTATATACGAGATGCATACGCTTACATCCTTTCTATTTCCGTGCTACTAATGCTGTGTAGACGTTCCATGCACCTTTTGTTTCCTCCCTCTTTCCATTTTCAGCTGCAGCGGATGTTAGTTGAGGGGATGGCCAGAGGATGCAGAGAGGATACAGTGGACGTTTAACAGATGATAACAGACATAGAACATTTGTTGCCCGTATATGTCACGGATGTACATCGTATGTGGCGAAAAGTTCATCCGTTCACAAAGTTTTGTGCAGCTCAAAACTTCTTGCGCGGATGAAATCACAGTGGACAGATGCTCGAGGGATAGAGCATATAAAACACGTATGCGGTGAGTATACAACGGATGCATAGCGTTTTCTAAAGGATGGCAAGCTTTTTTTAATGTTTTACATCCTCTTTGCATCCGTAAGTGCAGTGGAACAGGGTCTTAAGTAAAGTATAGCTATCTTGCAAAGTATGAATGAGCAAAATTATAGTCAAATGATTAATAATAATATTAGGATATTCAATTTCTGGTAATATGAGTTATTATGTAATATACCTGTAATTGAGACTATGAAAATGATGCACAAAAATTTTGTAAACCAACTGACACACTGTTTGTACACTTATGGAAGAAAGTTGGATGTTTTTATGTTGTTTGTTTTTGTTTGTCCTTAAAAATCAATAAAATTTAACTAAAAAAAACCAACAACAACCAAAAACCCAGGAATGTTGAGGAACTAATTCCTCATGTCAGCTAATGTTTATATTTTAAAAAAACTCAGTTATACAGGTTAAAATGGCTAAAATGCAGTTTTCACTGTTTATTTATTAGTTTATTTAAGTATTCATATATATCACCATTTCCAGCATTAAAATTATATGAACACTTGGTTACATACTGCTGTTACAATTTATGGAGTCATTTAATTAAATTAGGGGAAATACAGCAAAAGACTAGCTGAGTTTGAAGAAAACTAGTAAGGGAACTTCCTAGAACTTAGTGGACATCTGGAAATTTAAATTGATAATTAGTAGTCTAGAAAATTTGATTATATGACCATTTAATAATTCTTACCTAGTGATTCTGTTTACTGAAGTTGAGATCTTACTGATACTGGATGAACAAACTGGAATCAGAATATATCTGTGTATTGGAGAAAGATGATATAACTTTAATGAGATCACAATAAAGGATTTGAATTGGGGATTAATTAGGAGGAGGTGGTAATCCATCAGTCTATTTTTAATTGCCATTCCAAATCAGTGAGCAGTTATATACTTGATTCTCTTACAACAGAGAAGAATGTATCTAAACAACAACACTAATAGTTTTAAAAAATCTTTAACAGCAGTTATAAAGTATCATAGTATGGAGTCGTGCTATTTTGTGCTTTCTCCTTCTTTTCCTATAGATGGCACCAACATCCTGCAATGTTAAACATAATTTTCAAGTTGCTTCTTATTTGGAATTTTAATATGTAAAGCTATTGAAGCAAGGGAGCATAAAAGTTTCCACCCAAATGTTTTACCAGACTGTCAATGTATGGTTTTATGGGAAAAGCATTCACCCATCTACTGCTGCACAATGCCCTTGTGGATAGAAAAGCAGTGCAATGTTTTGTATAAAGTTCAGGCTTGGAATTTGATAAGAATCAGCTGACTCTACTTGAAAGTTATCTTTCCAATTCAGTGTTCCTTCCCCCCCCCCCACTTCCCAGAGAGATTTTTATAGTTTCCAAGAAAACAGACAAAAAATAATGGTGAAAGATAGAGATTTGTATCAGAGTTCTGAGTTGGATGTGTTATATTGAATTGAGAGAAAACCGTCTCAAATGAATATTTGAAAGTCTGAGAGTGTACTAAACAAAGATTTCATCTATAATATGTTATTTGCCAATACAAGTCAAAAGTCATCTTATCCTTTTGCATCTTAAGTTGGATTTTTACTCACTCATGCTAATCTTCTATGAATATAGTGCATCATTCCAAACCAAATTAAAATCTGAATATATTCTGTTGTCTTTTAAATTTCGAGAATTTGCATGGATCATCATCACATGGGTTGCTTTGTTGTGACATGGTTCCTTCCTTCTTTTCTATCCCTAATTTCAGGGAAAGGCTTCTTCATCAGATGGATACAGTAGCTCATACCAATTCTTTGCTCATTTCTGTTGAAGTTAACAGCCTATAATATTCTGAAGGGTAAAGACATACTTCCACTGATATCGTTTAAAGTACTACAACACTTTTATAACAACACAAATCCTGAATTCCCAATAGAAATTCATTGCATTTTGAATACAGCTTCTAATTAGATTACTTCTAATGGCCTGAACTCTTCTGACATTTTCCCCAATGCCACTTCCTACACCCTTGTTTTTATAAGATTGGACCTCTTCAGAAACCTTTCTGCAGATAAATTCATAAACTTATCTACATAGGAAGAAATGCTATGAAGATGCTTTGCAATATTATTGGTAGAATGCATAATGGGGGAAAAGGAAGAGTTGTAATGGAAAGAATTCTTGCCAATCAATTGTGCGCTTTGGCTGGTCCTTTTTCCTCTTTCCCCGCTGAAGATAAGGCCCTATGGTTCCTCACCATCTTTCTACTATGCTTCTTAAATTGAATTTCTTTCCCCTCACTGGTCTCCTTGTCAAGTTACTATTGCAGTAAAAAATATAGAGTCTAAAGGCCCTGTAACACTGCCCAACGGATGCAAAACGTTAGTAAAAAGGACACAAGGGACGAGCAAAATGTTCCATCCATTGTTATCCACTCTCAAAAGGGGCAAAAATTTGCATAACCGGAGCAGATAACACGGAAAGGAACGGACGTAGGGAGGACGCAGAGCGGATGAAAAGTGGATGCGGAATGGAAGCCCAGCGGATGGAAGTGGATGAGAGCGGATGGCACATCCGCTAGGCTTCTGGGGGACCTCAGCAAAGGGGACGCAGAATGGATACAGCGGATGCAGAGCGGATGTCGAACGGATGAAGCAGATGCACAGCGGATGCACAGCGGATGCACAGCGGATGCACAGCGGAAGCCTAGCGTTAATTGCGCATGTGGGGAGGATGCATTGCGTAAGCCCCGCAGATATAAGGGAAGCAGCTCGGAAGCAGGTCACCATTCAGAGGAAAGACCTGCTGCCGGATGGATTGACAGCCTTGCCTGCACTGCCTGCATGCCTGCCTGCAAGCCTTGTTGCAAGCCTATCTGCCAGCCTCCCTGCCAGCATTGCTGTCTGCCTGCCTGCCAGCCTTGCTGCCATCCTCCCTGCCATCCTTGCTGCCTGCCTTCCTACCAGTCTTGATTCATGTCTGCCTGCCAGCCTTGGTGCCTGCCTGCCAGCCTTGGTGCCTGCCTCCCTGCCAGCCTTCCTGCCAGCCTTGGTTCCTGCCAGCCTCCCTGCCAGCCAGCAACCCCACAACCATGCGGAAGCACAGCAAGCCTCAGCCATCAGCTGCCAGCCCTTGCAAGAGGGACAGGGCTACCATCCCACCCCCTGGCCCTCACTCTGGTTCTGCTGGGGTTTCTGCAGGACGGGCTCGCTCTTCTGGGGCTGGGGCTTCTGCTGCTTCTGCTTCTGGAGGAGCTGATGACAAGCACTCCAGCACCAGCCACCTCCACAGCACCTGCACCCTTTACCCCTGAGACTGAGCGACCAAGAGGAGTGCCAGAGACTCATTTTTGTTTTATAGCTTCTTGTTAATAAAGTCTATTTTTGATTCGCACACTTGCTTCATTTCTTTTTTTTAATAAAGTCTTGCTGGAAACTTTTAGAAATGGTTTAAGCCTTTGCATGCTTGTGGGATGGGTTAAGATAGCAGTGGGATGGGTTAAGATAGCAGTGGGATGGGCAGGGATACCTTTGGGATGGGTAATAGCTGTGGAATAGATAAACCTCCAGCGCAAGCATAGTGGGACAGGATGGTCCACCCTCCCAGGTGCCACACCTATGGCCCTTTATTATCAATAACAATGTAATCAATCATCCACACATGTCAACAAAAACACAACTCTTTATTAAATGCCCTGTTCATTGTAGGCCCACCCAACATACATGGCCCAATCTCATCAGTGTGATGAGACAGGCTGAAGGAAGCATCCATTAATCATCTATCATCCTGACTTGCCACTCCACTGCTCCAGCTGGGGAGTTGCACCAGTGTTTCAGGAAGTTGCGCTGCTTCTTCCCTCTGTTGGCTCTGTTGGGGCCTTGCAAATCCTCAGTGTCTATCAGATTTTGCCCTTGCCTCCATTTCCCAGGCTCCATGTCTCCATTGCCTTGTTGGAGGTCCACGAGCCTGTTCTGCAAGACTGGGTAACGGGTGCGCATGAAATTGTGCAGGATGCAGCAAGCTTCCATGATCCTCCTCACGGTCTCTGGGCGATGCTGGTGGTGAGAAGTACCTGGAACCTGTTGGCCAGGATGCCAAAGGCATTCTCCACCACCTGCCTTGCCCTGGACAGCCTGTAGTTGAAGATCCTCTCTTCACGGGTGAGGCATCTGGAGGTGTAGGGCTTCGTGAGGTAGGTTGTGAAGGAGAAGGCGTCATCCCCCACGATGAAGTAGGGCACATCTTGCGTGTCGTTGGGCAGGGGTTCTGGATCTGGGAAGCCCACGATGAGGTTGCGTTCCTGCCCATCCTTGAGGTGACTGGAGTTGTATACCTGGGCATCTGAAGATGAGCTGTTGCCTGAAGCATCGATGTACCTGAACTTGTAGTCAGCATCGACCATGGTGAAGAGGATGATGCTGAAAAAGCCCTTATAGTTGTGATAAGAGGACCCTGACTTGGCTGGCACTTTGCAGGCCAAGTGCTTGCCATCGATGGCTCCAACGGTGTGGGGGAAGTTCCACCTATGATACTACTTCTCTGCAACTTTCTTCCATCCTTCTTCAGTGGAGGGGCACTGGAGGAGCTTCTCCAGGTATTCTTCGATGATGCCTTCACCACTTCTCTGACCACAATGCTGATGGTGTTGTTTGGCACCCTCCAGCCGTACTGCATGCTCCTGTAGGTGGTCCCTGAGGCCAGGTGGCGCAGAGTGAGTGCCACCTTGAGCCCAGGTTCCAGACTGGGCCGGAAGCTGGTGTTTGCCTTGGTCAACCTGGGTGTCAGCCGCTGCACAACTTCATCAAACATGGCTGGAGGCATCCTCATGAAGTTCTGGAATGCCCGAGTGTCTTCGTTCCTCAGCTCCATCATCAGCCTGTTGTACACAGTCCGTACTCTGCTCTTCTGGCGAACCATCTTCGGACCCAGACGCTTCTTGGCCGCCTCTTTTTCTTCCCGTAGTAGAAATCACAGAGCCTGCAGATGGCTTCGCAGTGTTGCAGAAGGATGGTGGCTGCCAAAAGAACTTTGTTACGATCCACGGTGGACATGACTGGATGCTGTGGAAAAGCAAGAGTCAGATGAAGGCTGCAGAGGTCTGCACAGCTAGGCTGCTTGTCTGAAAGTGAGATGCAGGTGAGTTGCTCCCCCTTTTTATAGGCAGTATAGGTGTCCCTTTCATCCTCTAGACATCCTTAATATCCGAGCTAGGTCCCCTCTGCGAACGTTTTTTCCGTTTTACATGCTTTGTTTCCATGCTGCATCCGCTAGGCATCCGTTCTGCATCCGTTCCACGTTTGTTCCACTTCCTCCCTGCGTCCGAGCGGATGTGAGTTGCGCAGATGCGGAATGGATGCCTAGTGGATATAGCGGATGCATAACGGATGCATAACGGATGCCTAGTGGATGCGTAGCAGATGCAGAACGGACGAATTGGATACATTTTCCGCACAAAAGGTTTGAGCAGCTCAAAACTTTCTGAGCGGATGAAACGTCCATAAATGGATGCTGGACAGATAGAGAGGAAGCAAAATGGAGGCAGTGAGTACAGAACGCATACATCGCGTTAACCAATGGATTGTAAGCTTTTTTGTCCGTTTTACATCCTCTTTGCATCTGTTGGTGCAGTGTGACAGGAGCTTAACTCACTGAAAATATATTTCCAATGGAAAATGTTGTATGGTCCTTGGAGGCAAATGCAGCTGATGGCAGATTAAATGGAATGGCTTATCACATGGAAATGCATTGGCATCATGCCACTTCACTATTTATACAAATTATTAACCAGTCTATCCAAAGAGAAGAAATTACAGTGCTAATCATCTAGCCATAGCAAGGCAGATGATGGTATTTATTCAGATTTTAAAAAATCAGTAATAGAAAAATTAAGAAAAGTCTAGCTCCCAATTGTTTTGTCAATAATCTATTGACAGGCTCTCCATTTGTACAATCAAGAAAGAAATCAACAAGTCAACAGTAATTGGAATGTGATGTGGTTGAAGCACAACAGAAATCTGGAGATTTTTGTATCTGTTTAAAGACTCTAGAATGCAAATATTTGAGAAAGAAGGTTTGTGCTTGGTACACAATTTCTTAAAAATTTGTAGACCTGTCAGGAAGTCTATGTTGGCCTTTTGTCACGACAATGTAGAATATATATTCATACAGAAGAGTTAACAATAGGTTCTATACTGAATAAATAAATTGTATATTGTTTCAATTTACAATTTCTCTCTAGCATACAATGTGCTAGTGTGCTGTCCCAGCCAGTCTATGGGAATTGTCTAGTTACTTAGGAATTATGAGGAATTATCCCTTAAGAGAATGCATCATGGTAAATGTAGTTAAAGGTATCCTGGAAAATGTAGTTCATGTCATGTGGCCACATCTGTAATCCCAATTGATCACTAATTTGACCCTCAATGATTGGGGGAGTTTTCCTTCTTCTTTGTCTGAACTTTCTAACTCATGGCAGCTTCTTTCTATCGCTAAGAGGATGTTAGGAGATAACCATATTTTACTAGAAGGCAGATATACAAAGGATTGGTCATTAAAGAAGAACTTCATCACAAACTTGAGTTATGAGGATACCTGATGAACCAATAAAGATACTTTGTTATGGATGTCTTGTTGAGTTATCTATCTGCATCTATACAGTTTACAAATCCACCTCTGTGCAGAAGGCAGAAAAGCTAGAGAAAAAATTCTCTGAAAATAGGCTCTGGTATGAGTCTGAAACGGTGGTGTAATTCAAATTTTTTTACTACCAGTTTTGTGGGCATGGCTTGGTGGCATGGCAGGGGAAGAATATTGTAAAATCTCCAGTCAGAGGTGATATTTGCCGGTTCTCCAAACTACTCAAAATTTCTGCTGGCAGAAATGGTCAGAACCTGCTGAATACCAAGTCTGGTGTGAAAGCTCAGAAGATGAAAACTATGCTCCTGGTGACCAACCCAGACTGGATCCTGCAAATTCTCATTATATAAAGAAAATAAGATGGTTCTAGATATTTTCTACACATAAGTTGTCCTGAATGTACAACCACAATTAAGCCCAAATTTTCTGCTGCTAAGTGAAATATTTGTTAAATTAATTTTTCCCCCCATTTTAAGACCTTTGTTGTCACTATTGTAAAGAGAATCACTACTTAATTATTAAGTAATTATTAACTTAATTATTAAGTTAGAAAACATTTTAAACATTTATCGGGCTTCCCCATTGATTTTGCTTGTTAGAAGGTTGCAAAGGATGATCATATGACTCCAGGACACTTCAACTGCCAGAAATATGAGTCAGTTGCCAAACATCTGAATTTTGATTGTATGACTTGCAGGGATGCTGCATTAGTTGTAAATGTCAAAAGCAATAATAAGATACTTTTTCAGTGCCATTGTAACTTTAAATTGTTACTAAATTAGTTGTAAGTTGAGGACTACCAGTTACCATATTATGAAGCAAAGGCACTTGTTTTTTACTCCAATAAAATGATTAAAGGCCATATTTACTTCAATTACAAAGTGACTATGGTTGATATGATTAAAACATTTACAGATATATAACAGAAGGGATCTTGGAGTTCTTCTAGTGCAATTCCCTGCTCAGGCAGGAAACCCTATACCATTTCTGATAATTTGTTGTCCAATCTCTTCTTAAAAACTTTCAGTGTTGGAGCATTCATAACTTCTGGAGGCAAGTCGTTCCACGGGTTATTTGTTCTAACTGTGAGGAATTTCCTTCTTGGTTGCTTTTCTCCTTGATTAATTTCATCCATTGCTTCTTGTCCTGCCCTCAGGGTACTTTGGAGAATAGCTTGATTCCCTCTTCTTTGTGGCATCCCCTGAGATATTGGAACACTGTTATCATGTCACCCCAGTCCTTTTTATTAAACTAGACATACCCAATTCCAGAAGCTATTCTTTTTATGTTTTAGTCCGCAGTTTCCTAATCATCATCCATGTGGTTGCTCTTTCTACAGTGTCAACATCTTTTTTACATTGTGACAAAACTGGATACAGTATTAAAAGTGCCATTTTACCAAGGCATTATAAAATGGCATTAAAACTTCATGTGAGCTTCATTCTATCCCTCTGTTAATGCAGCCTAGAATTGTGTTGACTTTTTGGCAGCTGCAGTACATTGCCAGCTCATATTTAAGTGATTGTTTACTAAGGACTTCAAGATCCCTCTCACAGTTACTATTGAACTAGGTAGCACCTATACTATATCTATGCATTTGGTTTTTCTTACCTAAATATAGAACCTTAAGTCCATGCCACACTGCCCAATGGATGCAAAAAGGACACAGCGGACGAGCAAAATGTTCCATCCGTTGTTATCCGCTCTCAAAAGGGGCAAAAATTTGCATAACCAGAGCAGATAACACGGACGCGGGGAGGATGCAGAGCGGATGGAAAACGGATGCGGAAGGGAAGCCTAGCGGATGGAAGCGGATGAGAGCGGATGGCACATCCGCAGGGCATCTGGGGGCCTCAGCAAAGCGGACGCAGAATGGAAAGAGCGGGTGCAGAGCGGATGTCGAGCAGATGAAGCGGATGCACAGCGGAAGCCTAGCGGATGCACAGAGGAAGCCTAACGGATGCCTGGCATTAATTGCGCATGCGGGGGGGATGCATTGCGCAAGCCCCCCGGATATAAAGGGAAGCAGCTCGCACGTGGCCAGCATTCAGAGGAAAGACCTGCTGCCGGATACATTGAGTCCTTGCCTGCCCTGCCTGCATGCCTGCCTGCGAGCCTTGCTGCCAGCCTTCCTGCCAGCCTGCCTCCAAGCCTCCTGGCCAGCCTCCCTGCCAGCCTTGCTGTCTGCCTGCCTTCCAGCCTTGCTGCCAGCCTGCCTTCCAGCCTCCCTGCCAGCCAGTCTGCCTGCCAGCCTTGGTGCCTGCCTGCTTGCCAGACTTGCTGCCTGCCTGCCTGCCTGCCTGCCTGCCTGCCTTCCTGCCAGGCTTCATGCCAGGCTTCCTGCCAGCCTTGGTGCCAGGCTTCCTGCCAGCCTTG
>BLBF01000043.1:2529554-2543472 GCA_015471245.1 Laticauda colubrina | reverse complement strand
GGCTTCCTGCCAGCCTTGGTGCCAGGCTTCCTGCCAGCCTTGGTGCCTGCCAGCCTCCCTGCCAGCCAGCAACTCCACAACCATGGGGAAGAAGCGAAAGTCTCAGCAACCTGCCACCATCCCTGGCAAGAGGGACAGGGCCACCCTCCCGCCCCCTGTCCCTGACTCTGCTTCTGGTGGGGCTTCTGCTGAAGCTGCTCCTGGCAGTGGTGCTTCTGCTGCGTCCTCTGCTGAAGCTGCTGCTGGTCCTGCTCGTCCTGCTTGTGCTCCTGGTCTTGTTTGTCCTGCTCGTGCTCCTGGTCTTGCTCGTCCTGCTGGTGCTGCTGGTGCTGCTGGTGCTGCTGGTGCTGCTGGTGCTGCTGGTGCTGCTGGTGCTGCTGGTGCTGCTGGTGCTGGGGCTTCTGGTGATTACTCTGCTGCTGCTGATCCTGGTCCTGCTGATCCTGCTGCTGCTGTTGCTTCTGCTGCTGCTGCTGCTGATGATGATGATGATCCTGCTGCTGCTGCTGATGATGATAATGATACTGATTATGATCCTGCTGGTGATGATGATTATGATGATGATCCTGCTGGTGCTGCTGCTGCTGGTGGTGTGGAGGAGCAGCCCCTACCACCTGGGAGCCCCTCTGATGAGGGCTCATATTGTCCTGCCAAAGGGAGGAAGAGGCGTATGCGGGGACGGGAGAGGAGGCAATACTTCATTAAGGAGGAACACGAGGATAAGGTGCTGGAGTGGCTGAGGGAGAATGACTATCTGTGGCGGAAGGGACACCGGCTGTACAGGGACACCAAGCGGAAGCAGGCTGCTTGGAGAGAGAGGGCAGAGAGTATGGGTTACATTTCGGAGGTGCTCCTCGGCTGGTGGAAACATATGCACACCTGGTACGGGAAGCTGCACCTGAAGAAATCTGGGCAGGCCACAGTAAAGCTGATGGACAGAGAGACCTATGTCATGGCCAGGTGCAGCTTCCTGGAGGGTGAGATCCGCCACCAAGGAGCACCAGGAGCCCCTCTGTCTACCCTCTCTCTCCGGCAGCCTGCTGCGACCCAGTCCTCTTCTGGCCGAGAGTCAGTCCCTGTCTCCAGGAAGGTTTCTGTGGAGCGTGCCATGGCGGAGAACCCGGGGACAGCTGTTGTCACTGTGGTGGAGCACGTGGAGGACTCCCTGGTGCGGTGGGTGAAAGGAGACATCGAGTCCACCACAGTCATAGCCGCATCCACCCCCCCCCCCAGCTCCACCTCCACAGAAAGGCAGAGAGCCAGACAGCAGGAGGGGCAGAGCCACACTGTCCTGCTGGAGATCAGGGACACCATCCGCACCAGTATAGATCTCCTCTCTTAGCTGGTCAACACCGACTCCTCATCCACCAACTGCAAGCCCTTCCTCACCTATGTCAACCAGACCCTCAAGAACATGGAGGAACCCCAGTACCAGGTGGTGAAGGACTGGATCACCGAGCTGCTTCACAACCCTCCTGACCCCGAGGAACCTGCTCCCACCCAGTCCAGGTCTGCTCCTCCACCCCAGGTGATGTCCCCCCCATACCAAGGCTTCCCACAGCACCTCACCTACCAGGGCTATGGCTACCAGGAGGTCCAGCAGCACAGGCAGCAGCCCTTCCCAGCCCAGGCACAAAGTCATCGGGCGACACC
The DNA here is from genome assembly GCA_015471245.1 of Laticauda colubrina. Classification (NCBI taxonomy): domain Eukaryota; kingdom Metazoa; phylum Chordata; class Lepidosauria; order Squamata; family Elapidae; genus Laticauda; species Laticauda colubrina. Next base: position 2,541,819 of record BLBF01000043.1, on the reverse strand, counting down.
GTTGCCATCGGTTCCACTGATGCCACCGATGCCACCCATGACAATGATGCCACTGACAACAGCGATGCCACCCACACCAGTCCTCACCCAGCTGCAGACCAGACAGCCCCACTACACTACTCCTTCCTCCACCCCACAGCCAAGCCTGGCCTCAGTACATCTCTCATCAGTACTGGGGCCGACACCCCATGGCATGGAGGAAGGACCTCTCAGCATCGCGGGTCTGAGCCAGCTGTCTGAGAGCTTCCTCAACACACCATCCCTTGTTGTCCTCTCGGGGCCAGGCACCCCAATGACGATACAGACCAGCACTCCAGCACCACCCACCTCCACAGCACCTGGACCCTTCACCCCTGAGACTGGGCACACCTCTGAGTCACCAAAAAGAGTGCCAGAGACTGGGTAGCTGGCTACTGTAGAGTTTATTTGGACACTTGACTTGGGTCATCTTTGTTTTACAGCTTGTTGTTCAGTAAAGTTTATCTTTGATTCACACACTTGCTTCATTTCTTTTTTTTTAATAAAGTCTTGGTGGAAACGTTTAGAAATGGTTTAAGCCTTTGCATGCTTGTGGGATGGGTTAAGATAGCAGTGGGACAGATAAACCTCCAGTGCAAGCATAGTGGGACTATATGGTCCACCCTCCCTGGTGCCACACCTATGGCCCTTTATTATCAATAATAATGTAATAATCATCCACACATGTCAACACAAACACAACTCTTTATTAAACGCCCTGTTCATTGTAGGCCCACCCAACATACATGGCCCAATCTTATCCGTGTGATGAGACAGGCTGAAGGAAGCACCCATTAATCATCTATCATCCTGTCTTGCCACTCCATTGCTCCAGCTGGGGAGTTGCACCAGTGTTTCAGGAGGTTGCGCTGCTTCTTCCCTTCACGTCAAGGTCTGTTGGGGCCTTGCACATCCACAGTGTCTATCAGATTTTGCCCTTGCCTCCATTCCCCAGGCTCTATGTCCCCATTGCCTTGTTGGAGGTCCACGAGCCTTTTCTGCAAGACTGGGTAGCGGGTGCGCATGAGATTGTGCAGGATGCAGCGAGCTTCCACGATCCTCCTCAACGGTCTCTGGGCGATGCTGCATGGTGGTGAGAAGTACCTGGAACTTGTTGGCCAGGATGCCAAAGGCGTTCTCCACCACCCGCCTTGCCCTGGACAGCCTGTAGTTGAAGATCCTCTCTTCACGGGTGAGGTGTCTTGAAGTGTAGGGCTTCATGAGGTAGGTTGTGAGGGAGAAGGCATCATCCCCCACGATGAAGTAGGGCATATCTTGCGTGTCATTGGGCAGGGGGTCTGGATCTGGAAAGCCCATGAAGAGGTTGCCTCTCAGCCCCTCCTTGAGGTCACTGGCGTTGTATACCTGGGCATCTGAACATGAGCCGCTGCCTGAAGCATCGATGTACATGAACTTGTAGTCAGCATCGACCATGGCAAAGAGGACGATGCTGAAGAAGCCCTTGTAGTTGAAATAAGTGGAGCCTGACTTGGGTGGTGCTTTGCAGGCCACATGCTTGCCATCGATGGCTCCAATGGTGTGGGGGAAGTTCCACCTCTGCTATCACTGCTCTGCAACTTTCTTCCATCCTTCTTCAGTGGAGGGGCACTGGAGGAGCTCCTCCAGGTATTCTTCGATGATGGCCTGCATCACTTCTCTGACCACAATGCTGATGGTGTTGTGTGGCACCCTCCAGCCATATTGCATGCTCCTGTAAGTGGTCCCTGAGGCCAGGTGGCGCAGAGTTAGTGCCACCTTGAGCCCAGGTTCCAGGCTGGGCCAGAAGTTGGTGTTTGCCTTGGTCAACCTGGGTGTCAGGCGCTGCACAACTTCGTCAAACATGGCTGGAGGCATCCTCATGAAGTTCTGGAATGCCCGAGTGTCTTCGTTCTTGAGCTCCACCATCAGCTTGTTGTACAGCCCGTACTCTTCTCTTCTCCTGATCCATCTTCATACCCAGACGCTTCTTGGCCGCCTCTTTTTCTTCCCGTAGTAGAGTTCACAGAGCCTGTAGATGGCTTCGCACTGTTGCAGAAGGATGGTGGCTGCCAAAAGGACTGTGTTACGATCCACGGTGGACATGACTGGATGCTGTGGAAAAGCAAGAGTCAGATGAAGGCTGCAGAGGTCTGCACAGCTAGGCTGCTGGTCTGAAAGTGAGATGCAGGTGAGTTGCTCCCCCTTTTTATAGGCAGTATAGGTGTCCCTTTGCATCCTCTAGGTATCCTCTAGGCATCCTCTAGACATCCTTAATATCCAAGATAGGTCCCCTCTGCGAACGTTTTTTCCATTTTAAACACTTCCGTGCTGCATCCGTTCTGCATCCGTTCTGCATCCGTTCTGCATCCGTTCTGCGTCCATTCCACTTCCTCCCTGCGTCCAAGCGGATGCGAGTTGTGTGGATGCGGAACGGATGCCTAGCAGATATAGCGGATGCATAATGGATGCAGAACGGATGTGTAGCAGATGCATAACAGACGAATTGGATACATTTTCCGCGCAAAAGTTTTGGGCAGCCCAAAACTTTTTGAGTGGATGAAACGTCAATAGACGGATGCTAGACGGATAGAGAGGGAGCAAAACAGAGGCAGTGAGTACATCGCGTTAACCAACGGATGGCAAGCTTTTTTGTCCGTTTTACATCCTCTTTGCATCCGTTGGTGCAGTGTGACATGGGCTTTACTTTTTTTCACTACTGAATTTCATTTTATTGGATAGCATCCAATGTTCAAATCTGTCAAGATCCTGTATCTTAAGCCTATGTTCTGTAGTCTTGGCTATTCCTGCCGGCTTGGTGTCATCTGCAAATTTGATGAGATCACTGTCTATCCCCTCATTCAAATCATTGATGAAGATATTGAAGAGTACTGTGTCAAAGACAGAGTTTTGGGGTACCCTCCTGCATACTTCCCTCTATGTAAATGCAATTCCATTGAAGACAACATGTTGAGTGTAGTTCATCAGCCAGTTATGAATCCATCTGGTGGTAATGCTATCTAACTCACATTTTTATATCTTATCAAGTAGTAAGTTGTGGTCTACTTTATCAAATGCCTTATTGAAGTCCAAATAAGGTAATTATATTCCCAGCATTTCTCTGGTCCACTAATTTTTGTTAAAAAATTAAACTTTGTTAAAAAATGCAAAAAGTTATCTTAGAGACGAATGGTACATTTGGATGCATGAAACTATATCAAGAGTTATCTGATGAGGTATTCTATCAAAATAGAGACCTGCAGTTGTAGTCAAAAGCAGATCTGCAACATCTATGTTCAAAGTATTCTTAGACAAAGTCAGATCACATTATAGTCAATACATAAGCATTGAAATGTACATAATGATGAAAAAATATGACTTGTGAATGAACATCAGGGAAAAAGTTTTCTAAGTTGTTTTTCTGATGAGAAAATAAATGCAGCATGGCCAGAAGGAGAAAGGGAGAACTACAATATTGGCTAAATGCTGATTTTTAAAATATTCCCTTATTGTAATTTTCTGGAAACCTTAGCTAACTTAGGAAATATATTGAGCTTTGGGAGAATAGCAGTAATAAGGACATTGTGAATTGATGCTGCAGAAATATTCCTGAAGTCTTTGGGGCAAAATCAGTGGCTGTGTGAAAGTACCTATTGATGCCACTTGTTAAAATAATCAAGTTTAAGGGATGCAGTTAATACCTTGCTTTCCACTCATTGCACAAGAATAGATAAAAAGATGCAGAAAAGATCAGACAACATAATTATACCTTTTTAAAAAAAAAACTGTTCAGTATTTATTTATTTGTTTGTTTGTTCATTTGTTTGTTTGTTTATTTATTTATGAATCAGAGAGCTAGAATAGAGATACATTAATCCATATATGGCAGGAAAAAGAAAGAAAGAAGATGCTGTGGTTTTTTTTTTTTCATTTCATTATACCAGTGATGGCGAACCTTTCCATCCTCGCATGCCAAAAGTATGTGCGCTCACAAGAGAATGCACGCATGCGTGCTAGCACCCATAAGTCAATGCACACAGGGGGCCATGCCCCTTGTGCATGCATGCACACCTCCTGTGCATGCGCTATGCATCTCTGTACATGTGCATGTGACTCCCATATGCACCATGTGTTATTGCACATGCATTCATCTCATGTGTATGCCCTCCCACATGTGGAGCAGCTACCTGATGATGAGCTGGTGGATGGGCAGCATACGCACCTGCGCAGTGGACCTCCTGTGGGATGACGCTCGCCATGCATGCCATAGGTTTGCCATCACAGCATTATTCTATAACCCTGTACTGAAATCAAATATAAGGAGAATTCAAGGCCAGAAAAAGGAAGTGTTTCTTTACAACATAAAATGAAAGAACAGAATCCCACTGTCAGCACCTGTGATGGTCACCAAATTAGTCAACTTTAAAATGGGCTTAGAGAAATTCATGAAGGATAGAACTATCAATAGCTATTATTATTGATGGTGCATAACATAAATACCAGTTGCAAGGAAATAATAGTGGAATAAGTTATAATTTTCATGTCTAGTTCACATCTAGATCAGATCTGCAGAGAATACACAGAATACACTTTCAGCTGGTCTATTTATCAGACTGAGCAGGGTTCTTTTTATATTCTTAATGAACACATATCTATGTTCTTTAATTTAAATTCTTTTTTATGCATTTTTTTTCACCAATAGCTTATTTCTAGCACTAGAACATTCAATCTGAACTGAAGAATGTATTGTTCCAGGAGCATCCACTGGAGGCAAATGCTATTTGCATGATCTTAGTTCAAAATGCTTCAGAATGTCTTATGAAAATACACAATCAAGGCTTTTGCATAATTACATCATCATCTACATATTTTCGATTTGTGTTATTGAGGTTTGCTTAAGATACCACTGGAAGATAATCAGGGGTGGGATTCAAAATGTTTAACAACCGGTTATGTGGGCATAGTTTAGGTGGTGGGCATGGCTTGAAGCTCATGTGACTGGGTGGACATGGCTTGGTGGTCATGTTATTGGCTGGGTGTGGCCAATTGAATATCACTCACACCAAGGCATGCATCTCCTTCCTGGCCTCTCATGACTGTGGGGATGCTGCAACAGTCGTAAGTGTGAAAAATGATCATAAGTCACTTTTTTCAGTGCCATTGTAACTTTGAATGGTCACTCCACACCAGCAAAGTACCAGCAAAGGAGGGGAAAAAACTCCAGAGATATTCCTGAGACAGGATGTCTAGTCCTGCCAAGAATGTCATAAGGGTTAACGGAGAGGCGGTTTCTGTAAGCAACACCAGAATTTTTCCTTCCTGCCTTTCTTACAGGATTAGGCCAGTAATTTCTTCTAATAACCGGTTCTCCGAACAGCTTAGAATGTTAACAACCGGCTCTAGCAAATAGGTGCGAACTGGTAGAATCCCATCCCGATGATAATATTAAACTCAGAGAGATTGGCTCTTCCCAATTACTCTTGAATCTGAAAATTAAGAACATCTTCAACCAAACCCAGAAAGATTGTGTTCCTTTAACATAGTATTTTCCTTGACAGTGTGTCTTCATTATTCTTTTCTGAGAGAAATATTGATAGGCTGAACATAATCCTGTGGGTTTTATGGCTGGATGGGTCTCCCTGGTCCTAGTCAAGCATTCTAATCATTATATTATAATATTTCTGTACTTTTTACATCATTTCTTTGAATTAAAGTGAAGGGCATCCTTCAGAAGTGCCTGCCTAAAGTTTTTTATCCCTATATATGGGGAACATTTTATTTTTGAGCCATTATACAAAGAAAACATCTAGAAATGCACTGTTGAACTAATGACAAAATATGGATGTTTTAGTAGGAGAAGGATCAAATATTCTTGTTTATATTTAGTTCTTTCAATAAAACAGACTTAACCATGCAGTTAGGGAGGAACTTGTTTTGGATTCTGTTCCTATGGTTCTCAGTCTCTGAAACTTTTAAGATGTTTTGTATTTCAAATTCCAGATTGGCTGCATCTTAAAATTGCAGAAGTTGAGAAAGACCTCCGTAGAGTATCCATGATCCAGCTGCCATTCACTAATATAAAAGTTACAAGGCATCTGTACAAGGTTTTGCTTGCAAGGCAGAAAAGACAAACATAACCAGGATGCAGCAGTTTGACTAACACATTCAGTAAGAAAGCATACAGCTAATTTTTAAAGTTTCACTATAGTAAAAGGGAAAATATTTTAAAGAATAAACAATAAAAAGAGTACCTGTGTCCATGTATAGATCTAATGATTTGTTGTCAATGAAAGTAAGAAAGGAGGCCAACTTCCTCACTGGTAAGAATTGAAGGTCAAATTTGGCCCAAGCTGATCTATTCTGGCACTGACCACCTACTGTACACTGGACATTCCTTTCCCACTCAAAAGTTGTAGAGCAGTAGTGATTAAATGGAATTTAGAGAAGACACCAAATCTTAAGAAAGTGGAAAAGAGAAAATAATTGAAACAACTTTTCTACTTATCTAAACAATCAACTTCATAAATGACAAATGTTAGAAATAGTCACCCCGAAGTCTCAAAGAAAAAGAAAAAATAAGAATAAATAAAAGCCAAAGGAACAATGTTATTGCAACTCCTTCCTTGAATTCTTACCTCAAACCTATAAATGGTTACACTGCATTGTTGTGAAAAACAATGGCATGAGGAATTTATTGTTAGGAATTTGAAGTCCACTGATATTTTCTTCTATCTGGTAGATAATAAATGTGCTCTGAAAACACTATGATATAACTAACATAACTCATAATATGGAGACCACTCTTATTGATGAGAAAATTTGGCTTCTGGATGCAATATGTATTTGGCAGCATATGATAAGGATTCCTTTTTGTCTCTTGGATTCAATATAAGGTGTTAAATATTGTCTATAAATTCCAATAATATATGGGTTTAATTCTGTACTATAGGGCAGCTTTTCATAAAGGCTAGGTCACACTGGCCGACAGATGCAAAACGTATGCAAAAAGGACACAGCGGACGAGCAAAATTTCGGGGGTGGCTCCATCCATTGTTATCCGCTCTCAAAAGTGCCCCAAATTTGCATAAACAGAACAGAAAGGAACAGAAAGGAACGGACGTGGGGAGGATGTAGCAGGAATATAAAGCAGATGTTCGTAGGAAGCCTAGTGGATGAAGGCGGATAGAAGCGGATGACACATCCGCAGGGGTTCCGGGGGAGAATAGCGAAGTGGACGCGTAGCGGAAGGAGCGGATGTGTAGCGGATGACGCGGATGCATCACAGACGCCTATAGGATGCATAGTGGATGTGTAGCGGATGCATAGCTGATGCAAAGCGTTCACTGCGCATGCGGAGAGGATGAATTGCGTCAGCTCCGCAGATATAAAAGGATGCAGCTTGCAAGCAGTCAGCATTCAGAGGAAAGACCTGCTGCCAGAGACATCTTGAGAGAACACCATGGGGAAGAAGAGGAAGCCTGTGCCTACACCTGCCAGCCCTGGCAAGAAGGACAGAACCACCATCCCACCCACTGGCGCTGACTCTGAAGCTGCTGGTGCTGCTGGTGCTCCTGGTGTTGCTGCTCCTGGTGCTTCTCCTGCTGGTGCTGCTGGTGCTGCTGGTGCTGCTGGTGCTTCTCCTGCTGCTGCTGCTGCTGGTGCTGCTGCTTTAGTGGACCAGCCCCAAGGCTCTCAAAGCCCTGCTGCTGAAGCCCCTGAAGCCCCTGCCAGAGGGAGGAAGAGGCAAGGCAAGGAGAAGGGAGAGAGGAAACAGTACTCCATTTCCGAGGACCATGAGGAGGAGGTGCTCGAATGGCTGAGGGAGAAGGAGTACCTGTGGAGGAAGGGCCACAAGCTCTATCGCGACACCAAGAGAAAGCAGGCAGCTTGGAGAGAGAAGGCGGAGAGCCTGGGCTACACTTCAGATGTCCTCCTGGGGTGGTGGAAGCACATGTACACCTGGTATGGCAAGCTGCACCTGAAGAAATCTGGCCAGGCCGCTGTCAAGCTCACTGACTGGGAGACCTATGTTATGGCCAAGTGCAGCTTCCTGGAGGGTGAGATCCGCCACCGAGGAGCAGCCCCTCTGTCAACCCTCTCCCTCAGACAGCCCACAGAGAGCCACTCCTCTTCCAGCCAGGAGACAGCTACCATGTCCAGGCAGGTGTCTTTGGAGGGCCCCACGGCAGAGACCCCCCTGACAGCTGCACTCCCCATGCCAGAGGATGTGGAGGATTCCCCTGTCTCAAATGGAGCAAGAAGAAGAAGCAGCCAGAGACCAACCCACACCCACCCCCAGCTCCACCTCCACAGAAAGCAGGCAGAGAGGCAGACCGGAGGGACAGAGCCACACTGTCCTCTTGGAGATCAGGGACACAATCAAAACCAGCACAGATCTTCTCTCCAAGCTGGTCCACTTCGACATACCATCCTCAAACCGCAAGCCCTTCATCACCTACGTGAGCCACACCATCATGGACATGCCCGAGGCCCAGTACCAGGTGATGAAGGAGAGGATCACAGCTCTTCTGCACCACCATCCAGACCCAGCTTAACCTGCTCCTACCCACTCCAGGTCTGCTCCTCCACCCCAGGCGATGTCACAGCCCTTCTATGGATTTCAACAGCCCCTCACCTACCAAGCCAACCACTACCAGGACTTCCCACAGCAGAGGCAGCCCTTCCCAGTCCACACCCAGGTTCATCAGACACCACAGACACCACAGATTCCGCACCTGACCCAGCTGCAGACAAGACAGCCCCACTACGCTCCACCTTCCTCCACCACAGCCAAGCCCGTCATCAGAATATCTGTCAACAGTCTTGGGCCTCACATCCCAGGTCCTTGATGAAGGGCCTCTCAACCTCACGGGACTGAGTCAGCTCTCTGAGAGCTTCCTGCACACACCATCTCCTGTTGTACTCTCGGGGCCAGGCACCCCAATGGCGCCTAAGACCACCACTCCAGCCACAGCCACCTCCACAGTCCCTGGCCCCTTTACATCTGAGACCATGGACATGCCTCAGAGTGACTGAGATGAGTGCCAGAGACTGAGTTGTTACCTGTTCACTTTATCTTTGCTTTAGACACTTTACTTGGGTCATTTTGCTTTTTAATAAAGTCATACAGTTTGTTATTAATAAAGGTTATCTTTGCTTCACACACTTGATTCATTTTTTTTACTTAATGAAGTGTTGATGAAAACTTTGAAAAAAGAGTTAAGCCTTTGCATGCTTGTGGGATGGGTAAGGATAGTTGTGGGATGGGTAAGAATAGTTGTGGGATGGGTAAGGATAGTTGTGGGATAGATAAACTTCCAGTGCAAGCATCGTGGGACTATATGGTCTGCCCTCCCAGCTGCCACACATATGGCCCTTTATTATCAATAACAATTTATTCATTGATCAACACATTTCAAAATAAACAAAACTCTTTATTAATGCCCTTTCATTGTAGGGCCACTCAACATACATGGCACAATCTCATCAGTGTTATGAGACAGGCTCAAGGAAGCATCCATTAAGCATCTACCATCCTGTCTTGCCACTCCACTGCTCCAGCTGGGGAGTTGCACCATTGTCTCAGGAGGTTGCGCTGCTTCTTCCCTTCACGTCAAGGTCTGTTGGGGCCTTGCACATCCACAGTGTCTATCAGGTTTTGTCCTTGCTTCAATTCACCAGGCTCCATGTCCCCATTGCCTTGTTGACGGTCCACAAGCCTGTTCTGCAATACTGGGTAGCAGGTGTGCATGAGATTGTGCAGGATGCAGCAAGCTTCCACGATGCTCCTCACAGTCTGTGGCTCATGCTGCATGGTGGTGAGAAGTACCTGGAACCTGTTGGCCAGGATGCCAAAGGCGTTCTCCACCACCCGTCTTGCCCTGGGCAGCCTGTAGTTGAAGATCCTCTCTTCACAGGTGAGGTATCTTGAAGTGTATGGCTTCATGAGGTAGGTTCTGAGGGAGAAGGCATCATCACCCACGATGAAGTAGGGCACATCTTGTGTGTCGTTGGGTAGGGGGTCTGGATCTGGAAAACCCATGATGAGGTTGCATTCCAGCCCATCCTTGAGGTCGCTGACATTGTATACCTGGCCATCTGAAGCTGACCTGTTGCCTGAAGCATCGATGTACATGAACTTGTAGTCAGCATCAACCATGGCAAAAAGGATGATGCTGAAGAAGCCCTTGTAGCTGTAATAATTGGACCCTGAGTTGGCTGGAGCTTTGCAGGCCACGTGCTTCCCATCTATGGCTCCAACGGTGTGGGGAAAGTTCCACCTCTGATATCACTGCTCTGCAACTTTCTTCCAGCCTTCTTCAGTGGAGGGGCACTGGAGGAGCTCCTCCAGGTATTCTTCGATGATGGTCTGCACCACTTCTCTGACCACAATGCTGATGGTGTTGTGTGGCACCCTCCAGGCATACTGCATGTTTCTGTATATGGTTCCAGATGCCAGGTGGCACAGAGTCAGTGCCACCTTCAGTCCATGGTCCAGGCTGGGACGGAAGTTGGTGTTTGCCTTGGTCAACCTGGGTCTCAGATGCTCCACAATTTCATCAAACATGGCTGGAGGCATCCTCATGAAGTGATGGAATGCACGAGGGTCTTCATTCCTCAGCTCCACCATCAGCTTATCATAGAGTCCAAACTCCATTCTTCTCCTGATCCATCTTCGAACCCAGACAGCTCTTGAACGTCTCCTTCTTCTCCTTGCATAGAAAAGGTGAAACAGTCTGAAGAGGGCTTGGTTATAGTGTTGAATGATGGCGGCTATCAAAAGGAATGTGCGATGATCCATGGTGGAGATCAATGGATGATGTGGAAGAGCAAGAGCAAGGCTGAAGAGGTCTCCACACCACGGCTGCTGGACTGATAGTGAGATCCAGGTGATTTCCTCCCCCTTTTTATAGGAAATGTCGGTTTTCTGCTAGATGTCCTTCTACATACTCTAGACATCCTCCAGACATCCTAAATATCCGAGATACGTCCCATATGCAAATGTTTTGTCTGTTTTAATGCTTTATATCCGAGCTGCATCCGCTTTCATCCTTTCTATGTCCGTGCTACTAACGCTGTGTGGACTTTCCATGTACCTTTCGCTTCCTTCCTCTTTCCACTTTCCGCTGGAATGGATGTGAGTTGCGCGGATGCCCAGAGGATGCCGAGTGGATACAGCGGATGTGTAACGGATGACAACGGACGTAGAACGTTTGTTGCCGTATGTGTCACGGATGTACATCATACGTGGCGGAAAGTTCATCCATTCAAAAAGTTTTGTGCAGCTCAAAACTTTTTGAGCGGATGAAATAGCAGTAGACGGATGTTTGACGGATAGAGCATATGAAAGACGTATGCAGTGAGTACACAATGGATGCATCGCATTTTCCAACGGATGGCAAGCATTTTTCTCCGTTTTATATCCTCTTTGCATCCATTGGTGCAGTGTGACATGGGCTTAAACTAGTATCCTCCATACATAATAAAATGGAATTTTCATGGTCTTCAGACAATAGCTGTATGTTATATATCCTATGTATGTTATGTATCCTATATTGACATCAAAGAGAAACTACATTATACCAGGGCTTAATGTCCTAACTAAAGCGAATATTGCAAAATTGGGAATAATGGAATATTGGTGTCTAAAATATATAAAGTTCAGAATACTTTCAGTATAGTTGGATCAGTATTGGAAAGTTTCTGGTAATAACAGAATAACCTGGTTCAAACTGGAAAGACTAACAATTTAAATGTTTTGCCTATGTTTTTTAATTAATTAAGTGTATATGCCACATCTTGCTATTTGAGGCAACTGTCTTAAGATTTAATTAGATGTAATTTTAAGGTTCTACTTTGCATCTCTCTTAACAGCATAAAGCCAGCCCCTATCAGGATAGGGCCATCATGCACAAGGACAAAGGTTTTAACCTTTGTTTCCTTAGTAAAGTTCATCTCCACAGAACAACTAAAGACAAACTCCCTTCTGCCCCAATAGTGCAAGTAAAAAACTTTCATTTTAATTGTAACATGGAAAACTCAAGTAAATTTGGGGGCTGACTGGGAGTAGATTGACCTTTTTTCTTTTCATATTGTTTTACAGCAGTATTTCCCCTTTCGGCTAAATATTTGCACCAAGACAAATTCTTTGTGTGTCCAGTCACACTTGGCCAATAAAGAATTCTATTCTATTCTATTCTATTCTATTCTATTCTATTCTATTCTATTCTATTCTATTCTATTCTATTCTATTCTATTCTATTCTATTCTA
>BLBF01000043.1:2497985-2529544 GCA_015471245.1 Laticauda colubrina | reverse complement strand
TATTCTATTCTATTCTATTCTATTCTATTCTATTCTATTCTATTCTACACTAAGATTTTATTCCTTCACTTTGCACATATTTCTCTAATAATTCATTTTAATTATTTTAATTCATTTGTAAATTTAGAAGATATATCTTTCTCCCCATTCTGTTGTTTTATACCGTCTGCATATTTTGTTTCCATGAATTGTAAGCTTACTAGCTCACTAGAGGTCTTTTAATTCCAGGCAGTAAGGAAAACATGCAGAACAGAGGTCACTTTAAACACCAAGACTGCTTAATTTGTATTGCCAGAAGTGCAGAAAAGCCAGTTTTACACGAAAATGAGATGATGGCCCATAGAATTTGCTTGTATGCTAGGAGATGAAGAGGCATATATTTTAACAAAACTGCTCTGAAGTGATTTTTCTGGGAGTTATCTTTGGCAATCTTGTCAGATCTGAGTTCCAAAGCTTCTTGGATTTTTTCTGGCAAAAACTGAACATAAGTGGAAAACAGTTTCTCACAAGCTTCCAAATGGGATTTTCAGCTATGATATCTGGGAATTCTCGCCCAAAATCAACCAAATTAAATTAAATGACTTTGTTAGGGATAACATTGTTCACCCTAACTGGTTTAGGTGAAATAATAACTATGAATCATAGTTAGTGTATGCAGCTTTAACTGTGAAATAGCAATTAAAGGAGTGGTTAAGAAAACAATATAAAAGTAGCAAGACTACGGCTTGCTCAGTCTCTCTGGCTTTGATGATCCCTGATTACTGCTTGGAATCAAGACTGCATTGCTTGAACGGGAGAGACAACAAAGGACTGATTTTTATGTGAACTGACATAGGATATTCTACATGGACTTTGCTAACTGAATACCCCTGAATGGACTGACTACATGGTAAATGAATATTGGACTGATATTTGACTATGCCATAAACTTATACTGGAATAAACTATATTCTTGATAACACAAGCGTATCTGTTATTTTTACTGTATGTTAATAAACATACAAGCTTAGCTCACTCATTTATCTGTGTGCCTATCTGACTAACGCTGCACATTCTGTTTAGCTTTTCTACCTAACCCTGGTTGGGGAACCCAGGCTTAACAGACTTTTTTTCACTTGAGATCATTTGAGATCTGGTGTGAAAAATGCAGGAAAATTAAGATATATTTTTTTAGAATTTGGCTATAGATATTTTCATTTATGTTTTATAAATGAAAATAAACATTTCAGAAAAGCTTAAAAACTAATTTTTAAAAATACTTTAAACAGTTTGTGTTATCAAGCATATTTCCTTTTGACAACCATTGGATCTCAGAATGGAAGGGAATAACTTTAAGAGTAATTCATAAATTCACACAAATTAACCAGGCAAATTAAGATACTGTTTTTATGTAATTAATTTTCTTAATAGTGAGAGGAAACATTCCCATAGAAGGAAATAAAAGGCAATGAAAAAATCCAATCCATCCAAAAGATAGATAATTTTTTCTAAAGTCCTGTTAGCTCATCATTGCAACCATCAGTGCACACCATTTTTTTTCTAATTCAGCTAATTTATTTTTAGGAACTTTACTTTAAATATTTTAAAACTGGGTATTTCTCCAAGATTGAAAAAAAGCATCATTTTTATTTTATTATCTTGTGGAACATACACAGATAGACAAAACATGGAGTATAAATCTCTTTATGAGTTAATTCACTCAATCTAATGGCAAAAATCAGCGGTTGACTTTTCAGATCAGAGGTTGACTTTTCTAAAATGTGGACTTTGATGTCATCAGTTAAATCATTATGGAAATCACTACCTTAAGCCCCTGTCCCACTGCACTAAGGGATGCAAAGAGGATGTAAAACATTAAAAAAAGCTTGCCATCCGTTGGAAAATGCTATGCATCCGTTGTGTACTCATTGCATATGTGTTTCATACGCTCTATCCCTCAAGCATCCATCCACTGAGATTTCATCCGCGCAAGAAGTTTTGAGCTGCACAAAACTTTGTCAGCAGATGAACTTTCCACTGCGTACGATGTACATCCACGGCATATACAGGCAACAAACGTTCTATGTCCATTATCATCCATTAAATGTCCACTGTATCTTCTCTGCATCCTCTGGCCATCCCCTCAACTCACATCCGCTGCAGCTGAAAACGGAAAGAGGGAGGAAATGAAAGGTACATGGAACGTCTACACAGTGTTAGTAGCATGGAAATAGAAAGGATGTCAGCGTATGCATCTCATTGAAAAGTATTCAAAACAGACAAAACGTTTGTATCTGGGATGTATCTCGGATATTTAGGATGTCTGCAGTATGTCTAGAGTATGTAGAAGGACACCTAGTGGACTACTGATATTTCCTATAAAACGGGGGAGAAAATTATCTGGATCTCAGTATGAGTCCAGCAACCGTGGTGTACAGACCTCTTCACCCTTGCTCTTGGTCTTCCACATCATCAATTCTTCTCCACCATGGATCATGACAAAGTCTGTATGGTAGCTGCGATCATTCATCACCAGAACCAAAACCTGTTCCGACTGTTTCACCTTTTATACAGAAGGAGATGTCCAAGAGCTGTGTGGGTCCGAGGATGGATCGTGAGAAGAATGGAGTTTGGACTGTATGACCAGTTGATGGTGGAGCTGAGGAATGAAGACCCTCGTGCATTCCATCACTTCATGAGGATGCCACCAGCCATGTTTGACGAACTTGTAGAGCGTCTAAGACCCAGGTTGACCAAGCCTAGCACCAACTTCTGTGCCAACCTGGACCCTGGACTGAAGGTGGCACTGACTCTGCGGCACCTGGCCTCTGGAACCACATACAGAAACATGCAGTACCCATGGAGGGTGCCACACAACACCATCAGCAAAGTGGTCAGAGAAGTGGTACAGGCCATCATTGAAGAATACGTGGAGGAGCTCCTCAAGTGCCCCACCACTGAACAAGGCTGGAGGAAACTTGCAGAAGAGTGGTATCAGAGGTGGAACCCACACCATTGAAGCCATAGATGGGAAGCAGGTGGCCTGCAAAGCTCCAGCCAACTCAGGGTCCACTTATTTCAACTAAAAGGGCTTCTTCAGTATCATCCTCTTTGCCATGGTTAATGCTGACTACAAGTTCATGTACATTGATGCTTCAGGCAACGAGTCAGCTTCAGATAGCCAGGTATACTGTTCTATATGTAAAGTGGGTGACTGCAAATCTGCAAACCTGATTGGTCAAATAAACTAAGGATTGGATTGGTCCCTAGTGAGCTGCTGAAAGGCGGCAAATTTAAGCAACTGCCATTGGCTACAAGCAGGCAAGCCAGCCTGTATAAAAGGCTGGCCTCGGCTTCAGCCAAGTGTTCCTATTTACTGACTAGTTAAAGAATAAAGTACTTGTTGTTGGAACCCGGTCTACCTCGTGTATTTTCCGAACAAAACACTGGCGATGAAGGTGGGATCGTCCTAAATGAAAAAACCTGCACGCGGTGATAAAAAGTCCAGATGACAACCAAGATGCCTGGAAACAACGCACCGCCTGCACCCTTCAATCCCAACGAAGAGGATTGGGATTCCTATGCAGATCGCTTCCAAATGTATTTGGAGAGCAATGAAATGGAAGACATTTCAGAGCAACGCAAGAGAGCTGTGTTCCTGACTCACTGCGGGCCAATGGTTTTCAAGATGGCAAAGGCCCTTGCGAAGCCCCGAGACGTTAAACAACTAACGTGGCCAGAATTGCAAAGAATCCTCAAAGCACACAACGCTCCGATGGTGTCAAACTTTATAAAGTGACACGAATTTTACCGAGAGACCAGAGAGAGGGAGAGACCGTCGCCGATTTCATTGCTGCCCTTAGACAACTAGGGGGTGAGTGTGATTTTTTGAACATTGATGAAGCAATGAGGGATCACTTGGTGTTGGGTCTGAGAGACTCGACCACACAGAGTAAATTACTCAACAAGCCCACCATCACCGTGACCGAAGCCATCGCGGAAGCCACAGCCGCTGAAGCCGTGAAAAAATCTGCCGTAGCCATGAAAAAGATGAACACACACAGCGAAGAAACACCAACCAAAGACAGAAAGCAGCCTGCCACTACAACCCACTACGAAGAGTCGGGCAAAATATTTGAATCGAGCGAAGAAGACGATGAAGTCCACCGTTTGCTCATGAACAGAAAAGAGTGTGAAAGAAGGAATTGGCGGGAATGCGCTGGCTGCAGAGGAAACCATCCCCGAGCCGAATGCATATTTCTCGATGCCATCTGCCGGCATTGCAAGAAACGAGGGCACATCGAGAAAGTCTGCAGGAACAAAAAATGCTACAACCCAACGAGACACAGAAATTCCCCAACACGAGCTGAGCCTAAACGAGCTGAGAGAAAGTGGCAACAAGAGAAGCGAGCCAATACACACCAAACTGTCATTATAAAGAGCGCTCAGACGGAAAGCGGGAAGAAAATTAAAGTCATTGTAAAAATCGAAGGAAAACACTGCAAGATGGAAGTGGACTCGGGGTCCTTCCTCTCCATGGTATTGTGGGACACAATAAGACAGCTAGTCCCAGGTATCAAACCCAAAGAATTAAAGAAGCAGCACCTAACTCTCAAGGACTATCAGGGAAACCAAATCCCTGTAGTCGGCATGGGACAATTCCGAGTCGCCTGCAAACAACACGTCAAGATGCTACCACTGACCATAGTCGACCAAGACAGACCAAGCCTCCTGGGCATCGAATGGTTCGTGCCATTGGGCATCGGGATGACCGGGATCGATTGAGTGACTACAACCGGCTGGGAAGACGACCTCATTCGAGAATTCCAGGACGTTTTTGATGGCTCACTTGGCAAGTATCGGGGAAATCCCATTTCTTTCAGTCTAAACCCCCAAATAGCCCCACGAAGAATAAAAGCCAGGCGAGTTCCTTTTGCACTAAAGGCAAAAATAGAGGAACAGCTGGACAAATTAATAGCCCAAGGGGTGTTAGAACCTGTGGACCAGGCCAAGTGGGAAACACCTATAGTCACACCGGTCAAACCCGACGGGTCCGTTAGAATCTGTGGTATTACAACTAAGCGCATACCCGGTGCCTGTAGTCCAGCATTTGCTTCACTCCCTAGGAAAAGGAAAAGTTTTTGCTAAACTTGACTTAGCACAAGCCTATCAACAGCTCCCAGTGGACCCAGAAACTGCTGAAGCACAGACTATAGTCACACATAAGGGCGCATTCAAATGTCACCGACTCCAATTTGGAGTGAGTGTGGCCCCAGGCGTCTTCCAGAGTCTAATGGAACGCCTCCTAAATGGCATACAAGGAGTCGTACCATATTTCAACAACGTCTTGATCTCAGCCAAAGATGAAACCCAATTAAAAAACAGACTCAAAGAAGTACTAAGTTCAGAGAATCTGGCCTCAAAGTAACAAGAGAAAAGTGTTGCCTCATTAAGAATAGCATCGAATTCCTGGGCTATTTAATAGACAGAGAGGGTATACACCCTACAGACAAAAAGATTAAAGTGATTAAAAACGCACCAGAACCAAAAAACAAGACCGAATTACAAGCCTTTTTAGGACTAATTAACTTCTATAATGTATTCCTGCCAAATAAGGCCACTATAGCAGAACCATTGCATCGTCTTTTAGACAAAAAAGCAATTTGGACTTGGGGTTACAGAGAAAAGCAAGCCTTCCAAAAAATTAAAAGCTTGCTAACATCTCAAACGTTCTCATTCAATTTAGTAACACACTGCCCTTAAGAGTGACCTGCGACGCCTCCCCATTCGGAGTAGGTGCCATCCTAAGCCACCAACTACCGGATGGCAGAGAAGCGCCCGTTGCATATTATTCGAGGACTTTATCTAAAACCGAGCGGAATTACAGCCAATTGGACAGAGAGGCACTAGCAATTGTCGCAGGAGTGAAACGTTTCCACGAGTACCTATACGGGCGGACTTTTCAAATTATAACAGACCACAAACCGCTAATAGGAATTTTGGCGGGAAACAAACCTACACCAAATATCCTCTCCCCAAGAATGACGAGATGGTCAGAGTTCCTAGCAGCCTACTCATACACTCTGACACACCAACTGGGGAAATAGATTTCACACACGGACGCTTTAAGCAGAGCACCCTTGCCAGCGACTGAAGAAGACCCGGCACCAGCGATGACAGCACTACAAATAGAGACTTGCCCCGATCTACCCATATCAGCATATGATGTTGCCAGAACCACCGCAAAAGACTCTTTGACTGCCCGTGTCCTTAACTGGGCAGGTAAAGGCTGGCCGGAAAATCAAAAAACTGAAAACTTTAAACCTTTCCGGACCAGACAAACCGAAGTTTCTATTCAAAAAGGGTGTTTACTGTGGGGTGATCGGGTGGTTATTCCTAACAAACTACAACCTAGGGTACTTAGTATGCTACACGAAGGTCACCCGGGAGTTGTAAATATGAAAAGCCTTGCTAGAAGTTATGTCTGGTGGCCGGGTATTGATAGGGACATAGAATACTGGGTAACCTCGTGTAACAAATGTCAAAAAATTAGACCATCCCCACCCAAAGCACCCATTAGAGATTGGGAAATTCCATGGGGCCCCTGGTCATGAATCCACATCGATTTCGCTGGTCCAACTAAAGGACATACCTTTCTGATTGTTGTGGACGCCTATTCTAACTGGTTAGAAGTAAAAATTATGCCATCAACAACAACTGAATTAGTAATAAAACAACTGGACACCCTTTTTGCCACCCATGGCATTCCGGACGTCCTCGTGTCCGATAATGGACCACAACTAACCAGCCTACACTTTGAACAATACCTAGCCTCCCTAGGTATTAGACATGCCCTAACCGCGTTGGCCCATCCGGCTGCAAACGGTAGGGCGGAGAGAATGGTCCGATTTACAAAGGAAGGGTTAGAAAAAATGGACACTGGAGATGTACAGCAAAAAATTAACCAATTGCTCACACTCCAGCACATAACACCCAGTACCACAACCAACAAGTCCCCAGCAGAGCTACTCATGGGGAGAAAACTAAGGTCACACCTTGATAGACTGCACCCAGAATTCACACCAGAAAACCCCCCCGACTCCTCTACACGGTTTAGAAAATTTGGAATTGGCGATTTAGTCTACGCCAAAAACTTCACTGGGGACCCAGCATGGCTACCAGGACAAATTACCCAAATAACAGGCCCCAAATCCTACCGATTAACAGTAGATGATGGCAGGGAATGGAAGCGGCACATAGACCAGCTTCGATCCCGAAATATAGAAAGAACCACAGACATACA
Source organism: Laticauda colubrina (assembly GCA_015471245.1). Classification (NCBI taxonomy): domain Eukaryota; kingdom Metazoa; phylum Chordata; class Lepidosauria; order Squamata; family Elapidae; genus Laticauda; species Laticauda colubrina. Next base: position 2,522,262 of record BLBF01000043.1, on the reverse strand, counting down.
ACCATTCGTCGAAAAAACCGATGAATTGACAAATAAGGTGGGGGGGGAATCGCAAGAATTAAATAAAGAACCGTTAAAAAATAAAACCAATGAAACACATGAACAAAAAGAGCAAATAAAAGACTCACTGTTTGGAGAGACTTGCGTGAAGAGCCCATCGGAAGGGACCAGCCAGGCCAGCTCGACCTGCCCGGAGGAAACGGGAGGGAGCGGCAAAACCGCCAGCCTAAGAAACTCAGGTGACGGTAAAATGGCTGACTCACCCTTCCAGACGGTTCCAGGGAGAAGAACAGACGACACAGCAGCCCCATCCGAACCGGTCGAAGTCTTCACTAAGAATGAACCGCGCAAGTCAAGTCGAGTCCGGAAAAGCCCCACCTACCTGCGAGACTACGTCACCACGTAGGACTGAACTAAGAGGGGAGGGGTGTTCTATATGTAAAGTGGGTGACTCCAAATCTGCAAACCTGATTGGTCAAATAAACTAAGGATTGGATTGGTTCACTAGGAACCAATCCAAAGAGCTGCTGAAAGGCGGCAAATTTAAGCAACTGCCATTGGCTACAAGCAGGCAAGCCAGCCTGTATAAAAGGCTGGCCTCGGCTTCAGCCAAGTGTTCCTATTTACTGACTAGTTAAAGAATAAAGTACTTGTTCTTGGAACCCGGTCTACCTCGTGTGTTTTCCAAACAAAACATATACAATGCTAGTGACCTCAAAGATGGTCTGGAACGCAACCTCATCATGGGTTTTTCAGATCCAGACCCCCTACCAATGACAATTCGGCACGGGCTTCCTCTTTTTCCTTGACTGATGAACCATGTTGTTCCTCCTAGATGTATGTGGCAGCATGTCTTTCCCCTGAATGCTGACTGCATGCGTGCTGCATCCTTTTATATCTGTGGAGCTGAGACAATTCATACTCCCTGCATGCGCAGTGAACGCTTTGCATCCAATATACATCCGTGCGGCATCCGCTTTGCTTCCGATAGGCATCCGTGATGCATCCACATCATCCGTTACACATCCGCCCCTTCCGCTATGCGTCCGCTTCACAATTCTCCCCCGGAACCCCTTCAGAGGTGTCATCTGCTTCCATCCGCTGTCATCCGCTAGGCTTCCTATGAACATCTGTTTATCATACCCGCTACGTACTATCCCCATCCATTCTTTTCCGTTCTGTTCATGCAAATTTTTGCCACTTTTTGGAGTGGATGACAACGGATGGAGCCACTCCCGAAATTTTGCTCATTCGCTGTGTCTTTTATGCATACATTTTGCATCCGTTGGCCAGTGGACCTAGCCTTTAGGGAAGGTATTTTTCAGAACTTTCTTTTCAATTTCTTTCCCTAACAAATGTTGGTATCCCATACAGTTCGAGATTTCAGACATCAGAATGGTGCACAATTAGTTCCCTTTGCAATCCGAAGAATGCTATCATGGTAAATTTTCTCAGTTTTATAAAATGTCTTACAGCCTATTATTATGTTTTTCAATGAGTCACATTGCCTATTTTGTATAAATTTATGGTGATTAACTCAAAAGATTATTCAAATCAATAGGGGTTCATGGTGCTGTTTGTATGTATTTACATATATTATGCATTGATGATGAATGGTGATGACTTTACTCACAACAAAAGTCTTTCCAGGATAGAAATTCCTATTCCTTTCCTAAGATTTTTGGGGCAAATTATTCTAACTGTATTGGATTATGCATTGGTTTGGGGACAAGGGTGCAAATCCTATACTTATTTAGGAACAAACTTAAAGTTATTATTTTAGAAATGGAATTAAACACAAAACCCTGCTGCTTCCATACTGAATTTATTTGTTACTGTTCTAGCAATTTGTAGGAGATCCAAAGTAAATCTACAAAGTAAGTCTACAAAATAAGTCTACTTTCATTATATCACACCAGATTCCTATAGGGAAAAAGAATCTTCACACACAAAAAAACACTTCTGCAATTGTTATCCTATTGAAAACATATTTTTGAATAGCTTTGCAAAAGCTATTGGTATTAGTCTACATCAGGTATTTCCTATGTTGTCTACCATTTAGTGTGACAATATCTGCAGAGGAACTTATATGGAACTTAGGAGGGGTGGGATTCTACGAGTTTGCACCTACGTGCTAGAACCGGTTAACCAGTTAAAAGAACTGGTTGTTAGAAAAAAATACTTGCCTAATCTTGTAAGGAAGGCAAGAAGGAAACATTCTGGTGTTGCTTACAGAAACTGCCTCTCCGTTAACCCTTATTACATTCTTGGCAGGACTAGACTTCCCGTCTCAGGAACTTCTCTGGAGATTTTCCTCCTCCTTTGCTGGTACTTTGCTTGTGTGGAGTGATCATTCAAAGTTACAATGGCACTGAAAAAAGTGACTTATGACCCTTTTTCACACTTATGCTTGTTGCAGCATCCCCACAGTCATGAGAGGCCAGGCAAGGAGATGCGTGCCTTGATGTGAGTGATATTAAATTGGCCATGCCCAGCCAATAACATGACCACCAAGCCATGTCCATCCAGTCACATGACCATCAAGCCACGCCCACCAACTAAGCCACACCCATAGAACCTGTTGTTAAAAATTTGAATCCCTCCTCTGGAATTAAGGTAGTAGAGAAATATCTCTTTCTCCTACCCCCCCCCCCGGCCCATTTGTGGATGGGTGTATGAATACATAAGAAACTGCTTACTCTCCAGGTTCTTTTCTTTAGATGTCCCACTTTAAACAGTTTCCATGTTGCTTTGCTAGTTTATAGTTTCCTATCTAAAGTCCATTAACATGCTTTCAAATTGATCTGCCTATGCTGTAATCTTTGAGACTCGCTCAAAGTCACTTAAATGCTCGAAAAAGTGCCTTTGAAAAGTCTTCTGATTCACTAAAATTTTGTTTGTGCCTCCTGCTTTATCTTTATAAACTGAAGTAATGTTTTTTGCAGCCACTGCCAATCTTATCTAGACTGTCATCTATGGACAAGTGAACTCTGATACGTGTCAGAAAACCATATTCTTTTCCCTTTGTACGGACAGACACAAATGAATTACTAAAAAGATGTACCATTGATTATCATGCAGTCTCTCCTCATGGCTATCTTTTTTCAATACACCCTGTTATGTACAGAATTTTTTTAAAAAGTTACCCTCATCACACCATCTTGCCTTAAGAAAACTGTATCACTTACCAATAAAAATAAGGAACAGTATTTTGTGCTTTTAGCAGGGAATCTGTATTTTTGTCATAGAATGTTAATACAATTGCTTCCACATTTACTTTATATTCTTATGGAAATATTTGTTATCAAAGATTTGTTTAAAGCATGATTAAGTTGTTAAGGAATGATTTAAATGACTTCAACCTATATGCACATACATTCTTACAGTCTGATTTCATTTGAACCCAAATGTCCATTTTTATCCATATTGATTAATTCAAACTAAACTGACCCAGCAGTCTAAATAAAATTGATGAATTAAGGTGGATCAAGGGCAATTTGCATTCTCTTGCTACACAGGTTTATAGTATTCTTCGAATAGAAGCTTCACTACTTGTGTGAAAGACTACACTATCAAGAGGACAGAAAACTTAGGGAAATACATTTGTATTACAGTAATCGAATAGTTGCCTTATGTACCCCTCCATATGAGAAATATAACAGAAACTTGATAGAAATTTAAGCTAATTCTATTTCCTGTTCAAATTTAACCTACTCACTCTCTTTTGGGGTCTTTCCAAAGTTATACTGTCCTGTTGCTTCTTCAGAGCATGTGAGTAAATAGAAAAGTCATATATAAAATATAATTTATCATTACTTACTTTTGTAAAGGAACTCCAAGCAGTCTATGTAATGTTCTCTACAGCATTAATCAATAATGTAGATTGGGCAGAGAGATTCTATGGGCTTTCATGACTATACTTAGATATAAAATTGGGGTTTCCTCAATTCTCGTCTTTTCTTCATAGAGTGCCTTTCTTTGTAAATACCAAAAAGCTACCAGAAAGCTGGTATATCATACCCAAATATATCATTTTCGATCTAGCTAAGAATTGTCTATAAAATGGCAGATGCTCTGAAATGAATCTTTCCAAATGTGTTTTAAGATCTTGAAAATAATGCGGGCACGTCTGCATCCAATGCATAATCTATTTAATTGAAGCCACATTATCAGTAAACGTCCATATTTAGATGTCTGGGTATCAAATTTGGGGGTGAGGAAAGGTTCCGTTTTAAAAATTATGGTATGCATCAGAGAAACATCTAAACAATCACTATTGGAAACAGAAAATTAGATTATAAATGGTACTCATCCAGTAATCCTCTTCTGTATAGTTTATGTAGATTAGCACTTCTTGAAAAAAATGGTGCATAAAGGAATCCATATCCCAGGAGGAGCCTTTTTTAATCTTTCTGTGTAAGAAAAAAAAATCCAATCTCTTAGAAAAACACCCTTTAATTCGGATTACATCTGACTGTTCTTTCATTCATACATTTGAACTCTGAGATACCTAGGAAGACTCAAGCCATCCATATCATGCAGGCATTTTCAATAAGAGGGCTGTCAGCAGACCTAAGCTTCTTAGTTGATGTAGAAAGGAGAACTTTTAGCTTCATTAATTATTTCCATAAATTCTAAAGATAAAGTGCGCCCAAGCGCAGAATGGATGCTTGCATCCTTTCTTCTGCACATCATTTGATCTAAATGATGTTTGGCGACTAGGGAAGCCATTTCAGAATGGGATTGATGTGCATTTGTTTTATGTCCTTAAAAAAAAAGCACTCCCAGTTTCTGTTCCAAACACAAGTATGAACAAGCAAGTTATCCTGATGTGATCTTTGGCCCTTTATCTCCACCAGTCTTTTGTTTTGACCAGTACCATTTTTTCTACCACTATTTCTTCTTCCATGTTATTTCTCAAGTGGTGGGGCCATGTCTTGTTTTTCTGGAAGCACTTGTGTGAGAGCAGAAGTCAAGGAAGGTTGACCAACCAGAGTAGAGCATCTATCCCTGGTTATTTATATGAATTAATTAGGATTAATGCAAATGGTCAGCTTGTAAACGAACAAAATAAAAATATATGCATTCGTTCAGAAGCACTTCCCATTCATTTAAATATGCTAAATCACAGATCTCCCTGTAAATGGGATGGCAAACCACATAAAACACAATTCCTGTAAAAAGGAAAACTTTAAGCACTTTCAGTGTGAAGTACAAAAGTAAGGCCTAAAAGTAAGGAACCATAGTGGTGCAGTGGTTAGAAATAGTATTGCAGGCTAATTCAGTTTATTGCCAGGATTTTGATCCTCACTGGCTTAAGGTTGACTCAGCCTTCCAACCTTACAAGGTCAGTAAAAAGAGGAGCCACATTGTTGGGAGCAATAGGCTGACTCTGTAAACTGCTTAGAGAGGACCATAAAGCACTGTGAAGCACTATAGAAGACTAAGTGTGGTCCGTCCAGAAAGAAGCGCATGAAATCGGGTTCCAAACAACAACTCTTTATTTCAAACCACCAGGTAAAGAAACGGAACATAGCCAAGCCGCGGCAGCCCTTTATATAGCGGCTAGCCTGCTGGCTTGTGGCCAATGACAGTTATTTAATTCTTCCCGCCATTTGGCGGCTTCCCGGATTGGTTCCTAGCGAACCAATCCATAAGTGGCCTTTTCAGCCAATCAGAATGAAGTACTTGGAACCTACCAAATTCCATACAGAGCACCTCTCCCCCTTTAGTTCAGTCCAACATGGGTGTCGTAGTCGCACAGGTAGGTGGGGCTTTTCCTAGTTCTAGTTGACCTGTGCGGCTCAGTCTTGTTTTGGTCTTCAAGCGGTTCGGACGGGATCGCTGCTTCTCTCGACCTTCTCCATGGAACCTCCTGGAAGGGTGAGTCAGCCATGCCGCTCCCACCTGAGTCTCTTGGGCCTGTTGAGATGACTCCGCCACTCCCTCCTGGTTTGGCTGGGTTGGTTGAGCTGGCCTGGCTGCCACTCACTTTGCTCTCCTGCTCCCGGACTTCTTTCTTGGGGTTCATCTAACTGTGAGTGCTCTTTTTGTTTGGTTAGATTGTCATTTTGCAGAGTTTGTTGTCTTGTTATGGGAGGTTTGTCTCTCCCTTTTTTATTTATTTGTACTTTCCCCCCCTCCTTGGTTGTTTTTTTGTCAGAATTTCTTATTTTCGGTTCTGCGGCAGTTTTTCTTTTGAGGTTGCAGGAACAAAGCTGGTCTATGTGCTGCTTCCATTCCCTCCCATCGTCTAGCATTAGTCGGTAGGACCAGGGGCCTGTGACTTGTGTGGTGGTGGCTGGCCGCCATAGAGGGTCCCCGGTAAGGTTCTTGGCATAGACTAGGTCACCGATTTCGAAGATATGGTATTTGCTGGAGGAGTCAGGGGGCTTGTCCCATGTGTAGGCGGGGTGTAACTTGTCCAGGTAGGACTGTAGTTTCCTACCCATTAACAGTTCAGATGGCTTTTATTTGTAGTGCTACTAGGGGTAATATGTTGCAAGGTTAAGAGTCAGTTGAGTTAGTCCTGCACGTTCCCCTTGTCCATTCTCTCTAGACCCTCCTTAGTATACCTAACCATGCATTCGGCCCTGCCATTCGCAGCCGGATGGGCCGGCACAGTTAAGGCATGGCAGATACCCTGGACATCCAGGTATTGTTCGAACTGCAAGGTGGTAAACTGAGGCCCGTTGTCCGAAACCAGTACATCTGGTAGCCCATACGTCACAAACAGTTTGTCAAGCTATTTCATGACAGCCTCGGTGGTTGTGGAAGCCATGAGGATGACTACCAACCAGTTCGAATATGAATTGACCACAATCAAAAAGGTGTTCCCCTTTGTTGGCCCAGCAAGGTCAATGTGCACCCTAGACCATGAACCCCGGGGAGTTTCCCAGTCCCATATTGGTGCCTGTTTCTGACCTATTTAGGCCTTGCTTTCTGACAGGCTTGGCATGTTGCAACCCAGCGTTCAATGTCTTTGTCCAGTCCTGGCCACCAGATGTAACTCCTGGCCAGGGCTTTCATCTTAACTATGCCAGGGTGACCCCCACGCAACATGACTAGGATGGTTTCTTGTAGGATGCTTGAGATTACCACCCTGTCACCCCATAAGATGCACCCCTTTTTGATAGACAGCTCGGTCTGTCTGGCACGGAAAGATTTAAAAGTCTCAGTTTTTTTATTTTCCTCTGGCCAGCCGTTACCTACCCAGTTCAGTATGTGCGCTGTCAAAGGATCTTTGGCTGTGGCTCTTGCGACGTCGGCTGCAGTCAGCGGTAGCTGCGGGCAGGTCTCCAGTTGAAATGTGGAGGTAGTTGGAGCAGGGTCATCTTCTGTGATGGGCAACAGGGAACAGCTCAGGGTGTTGGTGTGTGAGATGGCTTTGCCAGGTCTGTGGAGTAGTGTGTAGGAGTAGGCAACAAGGAATTCAGACCACCTCGTCATTCTAGGAGACAGAATGTTCGGGATTGGCTTGTTTCCCACTAGGACTCCAAGGAGAGGCTTGTGGTTGGCTATGATAGAAAAGGGTCTACTGTAAAGGTACTCATGGAATCGGTTGACCCCGGCGACGATTGCCAGGGCTTCGCGATCAAGTGGGCTGTAATTGTGTTCTGCCTTGGAGAGCGTCTTTGAGTAAAAGGCGATCGGTGCTTCTCTTCCATCTGGAAGCTAGTGACTCAGGATGCCGCCGACCCCAAAAGGTGAAGCATCGCAGGTGACCATCAGAGACAGGGTGTGGCTAAACTGGATAAGAACAGTGTCTGATGTTAATAGATCCTTAATACCTTGGAAGGCTCTCTCTTCCTGGTGGCCCCATGTCCAAACATTTTTTTTTATCTAGCAGTTGATGTTGGGGTTCTGCTATTGTCACCTTATGGGGCAGGAACACATTGTAAACATTTATGAGGCCTAGGAACGCCTGGAGATCGTTTTTGTTTTTTGGTCTGGGAGCGTCTTTGATAGCCTTTACCTTCTTTTTGGTTGGGTGAATGCCTTGCTCATCGATTAAATAGCCCAAAAATTCGACCTGGTTAGTGGCCAGTTCACATTTTCCCTTCTTAACTTTTAGGCCTGATTTTCTAAAGCAAGTTAAGACTTCTCTTAACCTGGTCTCTAGCTGGCTGGCATTTTTTGCTGAAATCAGTACATCGTCAAAGTATGGGATGACAGCTTTGATTCCATTTAGTAGTTGTTCCATGAGGCTTTTGAAAATGCCTGGGGCAATGCTAACACTGAATTGGGGGCGGTTACATTTGAATGCTCCTCTATGCGTTACTATCGTTTGTGCCTCTGCTGTTATTGGTTCAACAGGTAGCTGCTAATAAGCTTGTGCTAGGTCGAGTTTTGTGAATATTTTTCCTCCCTCTAGCAAGTGCAATAAATGTTGCACTACTGGCACTGGATATGCGCTTTGTTGGAGCACGTGGTTCAGGGTTGCCTTATAGTCCCCGCAGATGCGCACTGACCCATCTGGCTTCACCAGTGTGATGATAGGGGTTTCCCACTTGGTGTGGTCGATTGGTTCTAAAACCCCTTACGCTATCAACTTATTCAGCTGTTCGTCAATTTTTGGTTTAAGCGCAAATGTAACGCGTCTGGCCTTTAAACGAATGGGGGCTATTTTTGGGTCTAGGCTAAATGAAATTGGGGTCCCCTAGAGTCCCGTCAAATACATCTTGGAATTCATGGAGTAGGTTCTCCTCCCTTCTACTACTCTTGGTAATAGCGATGCAGTTGATCCCGGTCATCCCGATTCCCAGAGGCACGAACCATTCGATTCCTAGCAGACTAGGGTGGTCACGGTCGACGATAGTCAGAGGCAAGACTTCGGCGTGTTATTTAAATTCAACTAAAAAATGTCCAAGGCCAACTACTGGGAATTGATTTCCCTGATAGTCTTTCAGCACAAGTTTTTGTTTCTTTAGTTCTTTCTGCTTGATGTTCGGAATTAGGCGCCAGATAGTATTCCAGGATACCATCGATAGGAATGACCCTGAGTTGACCACCATCTTGCAGGGTCTCCCCTTGATGCTCCCCTCTATCCGAACCTTCTTTCCGCTTTCCATCCTGGCATTATCGATGGTGACTGTCTGATGCGTTTCTTCTCTGTCACCGGTTCTTTTATTGCAGTTCCATCGGTTGCCAGCTTGTCTGTCATTGTGTGTGTGGGGGTGCTGCCGCGTCTTTTTGGACTATAGCTCTTTTTGTTTCGGCAGACCCTTTCAATGTGCCCCCTTTTATTACAAGCCCGGCATATTGCATCGAGGAACCTGCATTCAGACCACGAGTGATTGCCTCCGCAGCCCGCACATTGAAATTCCCGCCAATTCTTCCTCTTTTCGCGCCATTTTCTATCTGAATAGAGTCTGTGGACATCTTCATCGTCGTCTTCAGTGTCACTCTGGGTTTTGACGTCCTTGTGGTGGGTTGTTGCTGTGGGCTGTTTCTTTCCTCCCTCTGCCTGCTTCTCCCTGGTTTGGGTTGGCAGGTCTAGAACTGCATTCATTTGCCGCGTGGTGGCTGCTGACTTTTTTGCTGCTTCAGCGGTGGTTGCCTCAGCAATGGTCTTGGCCACAGTTATGTTCGGCCTGTTGAGTAGTTTGTTCTGAAGGGTAGTCTTTCAGGCCGAGGACTATGCAATCTCTCATAGCCTCGTCCATGTTTTGAAACTCACATGCTCCTCCAATGTGTCTCAGGGCTGCCACAAAGTCTTCTATGGTTTCATCCTCCTTCTGGTCCCTTTTGTAAAATTCGTGCCTTTTGGTTAGATTTGAGACCACCGGTGCGTAGTGCGTTCGGAGCATTTGGTTAAGGTCGGACCAGGTAATCTGCATGACATCTCTGGGTTTCGCCAATGCCTTCACTATTTTGAATACGGCAGTATACGGTCCGCAGTGTTTAAGGAAGACAGCCATCTTCCTTTGATCTGATATTTCTTCCATCTCGTTGTTTTCTAAAAACATAAGAAAGTGATCGATATACAATTCCCAATCCTCTACATCTGGATTGAAGGGTGAAGGCAGTGCATTGTTACCAGCCATTTATTTTTGCTTGGTTCAGATCGCCGCATGCTTCAGTCTCTGCTTCTACGACGATCCCACCCTTGTCACCAGTGTTCCATCTGGAAAAAAGTGCATGAGACCAGGTTCGAAACAACAACTCTTTATTTCAAACCATTAGGTAAAGAAACAGAACATAACCCAAGCCGTGGTAGCCTTTATATCGCGGCTAGCCTGCTGGCTTGTGGCCAATGACAGTTATTTAATTCTTCCCACCATTTGGCAGCTTCCCGGATTGGTTCCTAGTGAACCAATCCGTAAGTGGCCTTTTCAGCCAATCAGAATGAAGTACTTGGAACCTACCAAGTTCCATACAGAACAAAGTGTGTTGTTAGTGCTATGTACAGGGCCATAGGACAGGAAGGTCAGTATGTACAAAAACTTGGCGCATAAAAATTGCTCTCTCTAAAAATCTGTGGAGAAGTCATGAGTCAAATTTCCTTAATTTCAATAGATATTAAGTGCAGTTCAAGATCTTTTTTTGCACTAAATCTGAACTTGAAACAATTATCATAACAGAGTTATGATACCAATATGTTGAGACCAGATTCTCAATCTCTCTCTGAAAACATCTTTAGGTTGTCTATCTTCAGCTTTTTATTCTGAACTGGAAGACTGCAGAAGATGTAGAGTAGTCTGGGTTATACAGGTAGTTCTAGATTTACAACAGTTCTAGATTTTCAGTTCGTTTAGTAATTGTTTAAAGTTACAACGGCACTGAAAAAAATGACTATTTTTCACACTTATGATCATTGTTGCCTCCCCATGGTCAGATGCTTGACAGCTGACTCACATTTATGATGTCTCAAATATCCCGAGGTCAAATAATCCTCTTTTGCAACTTTATGACAAGCAAAATCAGTGGGGAAGCCAGATTCACTTAACAACTATGTAATTAACAAGTGGTTCATTTCACAAGTGTAGCAAGAAAAGTTGTAAAATGAGGCAGAACTCCTTTAACAAATTTCTCACTTAGCAACATAAATGTTGAGTTCAACTGTGGTTGTAAGTTGAAGACATCCTGTTTATTTAGTCTAGGATTTTCTATAGTAATACTAGGCTGAATATGAGATCTTAACTTGAATATTTAAGTATTAACATGTGCAGTAAGAACTTTAATATTAGAAAAATGAATTATATTTAGAAACTACTAATTAAGACTTAATTTGGCTATTAAGACTTGCTGTTTGACATACTATTAAAAGAAGCAACAAGATGTCTAAAGAACATGATGTGCCAACTGAAGTCAAATGCAATTAATTAATAAATTAGCAAACCAAACAGAGCAAGAGAAGATCAGAGAATAAAAAGGGCTTGAAATCTGGAGTCACTTTTTAAAAAATTCTCCATTAATTGCTGCAGCTGCTAACTTTGACCCATCCACTCAGCCCTTCTTCTTTTCTATACCCACTCACCTAGGTCCCACTGACTGTCAAGCTAGGGCCTGCACCTTGTGGAAAGTCCTGTTACTCAGAATTTGAGAATTCTTAAAAAGTTGCTGGGAATAAGTTGATTTATGGTGTGAAAATGATTTTATTTTCCTGTCTGTAATTGCTCTGTTTGAAAATCGTTTGTGAAGTCTTGGCTGTTTTGTTTTGTTTACTAAAGACATCTGGTCCAAGAACAACTAGGGGAGAAAATAGAAAAGCAGCAGAGTGAAAGGAGCAACCAAATATGAATAAAGACTTTCCCCAAAGCTTCAATTCACTGCTGCTCAGAAAGGTTCAAGGTAAGGAAGCTGTCTGTATATTGGTGAGTTTAGAGCTTGTTAGAAATTTCAGAAAATATTTTCTTAATTTGTGCTGGCCAATAGTTGAGCAGAAAAAATGTAAGCCAATGAGTACTCACCCACCCACTCATCGTATTTCCAGTTTGCTAATTGATGAGTTTATTGCCATGGAGTAATAAAAAATAACTCTTCCTTCCAGGGGTGGGATTCAAATTTTTAACAACTGGTTCTGTAGGCGTGGCTTATTTGGTGGGTGTGGCTTAGTTGGTGGGCATGGCTTGGTGGTCATGTGACTGGCTGGGCGTGGCCAACTCAATATTACTCACATCGAGGCATGCATCTCCTTGCCTGGCCTCTCATGCCTGTGGGGATGCTGCAACAGTTGTAAGTGTGAAAAATGGTCATAAGTCACTTTTTTCAGTGCCATTGTAACTTTGAATGGTCACTCCGCACAAACAAAGTACCAACAAAGGAGGAAAAAAAAGTTCAGAGAAGTTCCTGAGACAGGAAGTCCAGTCTTGTCAAGAATGTCATAAGGGTTAATGGAGAGGCAGATTCTGTAAGCAACACCAGAATGTTTCCTTCCTGCCTTCCTTACAGGATTAGGCCAGTAATTTCTTCTAACAACTGGTTCTCTTAACTGCTTAGAATGTTAACAACCGATTCTAGCGAATAAGTGCAAACTGGTAGAATCCCACCCCTCCTCCCTCCTTCCCTCCCTCCCTTCCTTCTCTTCCTTCCTTCCCATTAAGTTTAACTTCTTCCCATCACACATTTGCCAACATATGTTTGTGCACATGTGTTTGTTGACCTGCAGACTGTTTTTATCATTAGTTTTCAGGGGACTATTATTTTTTTTTAAAGTATTAGGAAAGGCTAAAAAGCTTTAACATCTCCAGGGCTTTGAAGTAAAGTGCATCTCCATGTCCTTTGAAGTCATATGATCCCAGAAAATCTTGGAAGTGTTAATGGACTACAAATTTGAATGCCAGCAAAACTGCTGATGGGGATTTTCTCAAAATTGTTTCCTCTTCCAAATCAAAGTGAGCTGTACAAGAAGATGTCCACAGATTTCAGGTGAACTTTCCTACAATGCAGATTTTATCTATTATTGAAGTTTGAAAAAACGGTAAGGAAGCTGTTTTCCAAAAGGGGTGAAAAGGCTGAATTTTAGCAACATGTTAGTTGCTGGATTGAACTTGTCTTCAAACCAACATGCTTTAGGCTTATCATAACCCTTAAAGTTTGTTTTTATTAGAGCTGTGAAAAGTTGGGGGTATTATTTTTAATCCATAAATATTTTTTTAAAAGAAAAAATCAAGAGGTAAATTGACTTTTTTTTTAATCAAATGAACCTCAGGCAAAAGAGAGTGCAAAGCATTTAGCATATTAATGCACCAGTTGATAAGAATTGCAACATAAATGGAGAAACCTGCCCACATGTCTCTTAGCTTAGTGATAGAGGGGCGAAAGGTTAACTTGGACAAGCTAATTAAAACCGTGTTAAACTCCATGTGCAGCTTTTTCAGGATTTGGATGTAAATGAGAACAGACAATGCCTTCCTGTGGTTTCAAGCTTGGACAAATCTATAAGTGGAGGTATGGTACAAAATGCTGAAAATACTGTGGAGCTTACTTTACGCTACAAACAGATCGTCTTGTTTGGGAAGCTAAAAATACTCTGAATTTTAACAAGGTAAAGGCCATTTGTTACCTTGATTTCCTTTTGCCCTGTAAATATCCTAGCAAACATAACATAATTGCGTAGATTTCTTCCTGTTTTGAGAGATCTTATGATTCATAGCTCCTGTGCTGACCCTTCTGCCCCATGTTCTGGTAACAGGAAGAGGATTGGATTTTGGAGGATGCCTTTGGGTTTCAAGGATGCTCTTGTTATCTAAAAAAGTTAGAAATTCATTGAGGTCACCAGGTCCCTCACATACCTTTTTCTTTGTTTTTTTGTTCTCAGGGCCAACAGCTTTGAATAACAACTCTTCTCTGCTTGTAATTGAGAAGATTAAAAACAAAAAAATACTCTCTGTTGTCCAAATCATGGGCTTCGCAAGCAGTGTTCTCAGTATGCCAAAAACTCAAATCATTGCATTTGTTTCACATTGTGCTTTTTCACATTGTGCTCCTTTCCTTAGTTATGTTACTTTCAGCTGTAATCAAATCCCATTGTGCTGAGCATAATGGAACTCAACCTGGACTATTAGGTGATGCGAAGATTCCTAGGGTCACAATGCATTGGAAAATTTCCAGACTTTGGATCTCTGGCACAGAAGTGTCTATGATTTGGTCCCATGTAACACAAGTAGTATCAGTGACTGAAACATTTTCATTTTGACCAAATGATAATGTTAGTCTTCTGCTGTAACTGCCATATAAATAAATCAAAAGTTGCCCTGTTGGTATCAGTTGAGCATTTCATAGAGGATGAATCTATTTTTATGTCACAGAGAATTACAATAGATTCTAGCAAAAATTGTCATTTGCATACATGACATTAGTGATGAACACAATCAAATTCAATTCCATACTATTTTCTGATGAAGATATCTATTGTAGTAATCCTCACCTTACAACCATTATTTAGTGAGTCTTGAAAGCTACAATTGTTCTAGCATCCTGAAGTCATTTAATCAGCATCTGCAACCTTCTTAGTAGACTTCTGACAAGCAAAATCAATGGAGAAACTCAGACTTGCTTAACAACCTCATGATTCATTTAAAAACTTCAGTGACTCACTTAACAGTCATGGCAAAAAAATTGTAAAGTATGACTCACTTGCCTTGCTTACCAGTAGACATTCTGATTGTGATTATCCCGACTGTGATAGTAAATATTCTCAATACAATACTACTTGTACTGAACAGTATTAAGGGAAGATGGATCCCTGGAGTATCCCAGTGCAAACTGGGAAGCTTTCTGATGGTTTTTGAATGGAAGCCCTGCAAGTTAAGTCATCATAGAACAGCTTAAGGAGTCCGATAAGTTAATCTGGCATTCTTTCAACAGCAAATGCCTTCTGATGAGCTGAACAATACACACTGTCATAGACAGCTATAAAGTGAATGAATGTTATGATGAGTCCTTTGCCAGGGGTGGGATTCAGCCGGTTCGGGCTTGTCCCTGTGATCCAGATGTTAATTTTACATCCAGTTCACTGAACTGCTAGTTCTGAAGACCATCTGGCCCCACCCACCCACCCTTCCCCTCCCCTCCCAGGTGTCCCCATGAGGCCCCAGGTAAGTATAGGGAAACCTCCTGGGAGCAAAAATGGGGCATGGGAGTGCAGAAAGAAAGGGAGGGAAAGGAGAAAGAAAGAGAAAGAGAGAAAGAAAGAGGGAGAGAGGGAAGGGAAAAAAAAAGAAAGAGGGAGGGGGGAAGGGAGAAAGAGGAAAGGGAAAGTGAATAAGATATGGAGGGATGGATAGAGGGAGGGAGGGAAAGAAAGAGGAGAGGAAGGAAGGACCACAAACCCTGGCAATCCAGAGCTGGAAAGGACCTCAGAGGTCATCTCGTCCATCCCCTTGTCTTCAGCAGGAGACATCTGGGTTATTTTGGTGCCTCAACTAGTCACATAACCACCAAGCCATGCCCACCTAGTCACATGACCACCAAGTCATGCCCACCAAGCCATGCCCACAGAACCAGTTATTAAAAATTTGAATCCCATCCTTGTCCTTTGCTACAATTGATTCATACTTCCATATCTTGTAATATATGTTTTGGTCACAATAAGCCTAATTTGGACAAAACCAGCCTGTTCTTTATGGACTGCTTCTTCTCCCTCAATATTTGATTTTGGAGTTGGATTATTTGGAGAAATATTTCATTAATCATGGAGCGTATACTTATGGTAGCATTTTCACTTGTGGCTAGGCTATCTATGTAAAAAAAGGATGAGGCTTGTGACAACTTTTTCCCATGTGCTTGGTGTGCCTCCTGATATCCGATCACCTGTAAAGCCAGTGTCGTAGAGTGGTTAAAGTATTAGACCCAGGCAGGGGTAGGATTCAAATTTTTTAACAATTGGTTCTGTGGGCGTGGCCTAGTTGGTGGGTGTGGCTTGGTGGTCATGTGACTGGGTGGACGTGGCCAACTCAATATCACTCACATTGAGGCATGCATCGCCTCACCTGGCCTCTTATGACTGTGGGGATGCTGTAACAATCGTAAGTGTGAAAAATGGTCATGTCACTTTTTCAGTGCCATTGTAACTTTGAATGGTCACTCCACACAAGCAAAGTACCAGCAAAGGAGGGGGAAAAAACTCCAGAGAAGTTCCTGAGACAGGAAGTCTAGTCCTGCCAAGAATGTAATAAGGTTTAATGGAGAAGCAGTTTCTGTAAGCAACACCAGAATGTTTCCTTCCTGCCTTCCTTACAGGATTAGGCCAGTAATTTCTTCTAACAACCGATTCTCCAAACTGTTTAGAATGTTAACAATCGGTTCTAGTGAATAGGTGCAAAATGGTAGAATCCCACCCCTGGATCCAGGTTCTAGTTTTCTTTCAATCATAGGACCACACTGGATGATTTTGGGCCAGTTGCTCTTGTTCATGTTGTAAGAAAATATAGGAGGAAGCAGTAATACATTATCATAAGTTTCTATACAAAAGTGGGATATAGGTTTAATAAATAAACTGAATTAGTGAGTTCAGTCATCATAGCAAAAGTCAGCTCTTGTAATGGTATCTGGGAAGAACCTTGGAAAACAACAGGAGCAGATGCCACCTAGATAATGGATTGTTAAATGAAATTTGAGTCTAAAGGAGAAGTTGTGAGAAGAGACTTTTTCTAGTTTTTTAGAGAGTATAAGAGAAAGGAGAGAGGGAAGGAAGGATACTTTCAGACTTGTAAGATTCTATTAATGTAACTTACAATACAGATAAAACTAATCCTACTTCTGTATTTTGCCTGGACTATTTTGCAAGGCTAACATTAAACTTGCAACTGCCTGTGCCACTGCAATTGGCAATTCTGTTGATGACTTTTAATCTGCAAAACTGATGCATTTGTGTACTGATGAATGTTTATTTACATGTTGTTTGAGCCAGATTGAGATAATGCAGTTATCAACATTCTGTAGTGTAGCAGTTCATGAACAACTTTCTGGCTACCATCTACACCATCTACATAAGAATATTCCAAGAAACCATTGTCAGCTGTTTCTTCAGGTTGAAGCTGTCAACAGTGTTTCTTCAGGTTGTACTTGTTTCTTCAGGTTGTACCTGTCAACACTAGTGTTCCCCAAGGCAGTGTTCTAGGATCAACTCTCTTCATACTCTACATAAATGACCTCTGTGGTCATATTAAGAGCAACTGCATTCTCTTCTCTGATGATATAAAGCTGATGATGTAAAGATGATGTAAAGCACCACAGACAATACTACTACCCTCCAAAATGACCTTGACTATGTATCAGAATGGTCAATCAAATGGCATCTTCAAATCTCAACAAATAAATGCTCTGTCTTACATATTGGCAGAAAAAACCAGAAAATAAAACACAAGCTAAATAGTCAAGACCTTGTTGAGGATCCAAACTTTGTCAAGGACCTTGCAGTACTCATCTCTAATGATCTAAGTGCTAAAGCCCATTGTAACTACATAGCTAAAAAGGCATTAAGACTTGTTAATCTAATCCTAAGTAGCTTCTTATCTGGTAATATCACACTACTAACTAGAGCATACAAAATATTTGCTAGACCTATACTCATCAGTCTGGAACCGATATCATGTTTCTGATATTAACACAATTGAAAAAGTCCAGAAATATTTCACAAGAAGAGTTCTCCACTCCTCTACTCATTGCAGAATACCTTATGCCACAAGACTTGAACCTCTAGACCTAGAAAACCTACAACTACACCACCTCCAGTCTGATCTAAATATAGTATATAAAATCATACATTGCAATGTCCTACCTGCAAATGAATATTTCAGCTTTAATCATAACAATACACAATAGATTGTGTAGATACAATAGATACAAACTCAAGATAAACCTCACCAAACTTGATTCAGAAAATACGACTTCAGCAACAGAGTGGTCAATGTTTGGAATACTCTACCCGACTCTGTGGTTTCTTCCCTAAACCCCAAAAACTTTAACCTTAGACTGTCTACTATTGACCTTCCTAAGAGGGCTGTAGGGGGCGTGCATAAGCGCACCAATTGTTCCTACCGTCCTTGTCCTACTGTTTTTTATTTTTATTATAATACTTATTATAATACTTATAATACTTATAAGTATCTATCTCACATATTCAAAACTATATTTATTCTTATATCTGTATCTTGTAAGCAATTGACAAATCAAATAAATACTAAATACTAAAAAAAAAATATTTCAAGAAACCATTGTCAGCTGTTTCTTCAGGTTGGAGATTTTTCATCATTGCTTTTGACTAGTATTAACTCTTCATTGATGTGTTGATTTAGATTATCCACCAGGGCCAACCTATCAAGTATAAACCCAGATGCCATAATATTTCTGTACCCTGGTTCAATAAACTTTTGTATCCCATTTTATTATCTCTCAACAGGGGATTAACTCTCTCCATTCATATAGATATTCACATGGCTGGGTTAAGCATCACAGAGGAGTTTAAGAAGTTGAGGTTTTTGCTTCAAAGGAGTTCACCCTGAATATCATAGGAGGCAACCTGAAGAAGACACAGAAATAAGGCAAGTAAGGAGGTATCACCATTAGACCATCTATCAATTGTCCATGGAAGAAGCAAAGAACTCTAGCTTATGTTTCAAGCCATTCAGTTATGGTGACCTTCTCCAACTTAGTGCCTTTCAGTTATATGGAATCATATTTTCCAGAATTCATGCCTGTCTATAAAGCAAGACTTTTGGAATCATTAGCCATGCTGGTGAAGAATGACAGCTGAGGCCCAGCACATTAGAAAGACAGAAGATTAGGAAAAACTTACATATATAGAATTTCTGATTTCTACTGGCTGATCATCAGTGTTCCCCATTCTCACTCTCCTTATAGAAAATTTTAATTCCTTCTGAAGGCTTTGAATGCATTGGTTTCTAAAAGACTGAATGTAGCAACCATAAGCATTTTTGAAGAAAAATGGCCACTGATATTAGCATGCCAGTATTCTTTTTAATCCTTCATTCTGATTTATACTGACTCTTTGGCAGTTGCTGTAGAGCCAAGGGTTACCAATAAGCCATATGAAACAGATAAATGCAAAACAGAGTTGTTCACTGCATATCTTTTTTAATTTATTTTAAATATTCCATATGGAAATATTCTGGATTGCAAGTTTCAGAAATTCCTGACTTTATATAAACAAAATATATTTACTGAACTTACAGGACAATGTGGAGCCATTTTAATAGCACAATATGCAAAAAAAGTTTATATCACCATACTCCATCGAAGGAACATGAATCTAAAAGCACATTAAAGAAAGCTGTGGGACACATTTTATAAATACACACACACAGAAACACTCAGTGTCCTTGAATTCCCCCTAGCATATGGGAAATGTACTTAACTCTTTATGAGTAGGTGGAAGCAAAATCAACATTTGGGAGTGATTTAGTTCAGGAACTCCATGTAGCTAAATCAATACCCCTTTTTGTTTGTAACTCCAGGGCAGATAATCAGTTCTCACAAGATGGTCTCAATCTTGTCTTTGTATTATGCTTCCTAGAGGGCAACAGGATAGTTTTTTGATTCTGGGAATGAAAAAAAGGTACTTTGTGCTGGCTGATGCTTCCAATCACTTAGTTGAGTAATAAACTTATTTATTTATTTAAATTTATTTGCACCCAACTCTTGTGGACTCTTGATAATGTATAAAAAAAGAAAAAACAGTTAACTTAAAAACAGTTAAAAAAACTTAAAAACAGTTAAAATTATTAAATCAAACAGCCAGCCCAGACTAAAATGATTTAACAGCAGAATCAACTAAACAAAACAACCAATCTCAAACATCAACCCTGGCCTGGGACCAATGTCAGATATTCGAAGTTTTTAAAAACACAAGAGACAGGGTGCCATCCTTATTGTGAGAGAATGTTGTTTCAGAAGGTAAAGGGGCCACCACAGAAAAGGCATACTTCTTAGATTCCACAAGATAATTTAATTTTTCTGGAATGTACTGAATGGAAATGATTGGAGACAAATCATTTAGGTCTCCTGGCCCTATACTGGCCCACCTATACCGGAGGTGTTACACCAGAGGTGGTATTCAGCAGGTTCTGATCAGTTCTAGAGAATCAGTAGTGGAAATTTTGAGTACCAGCAAATACCACCTCTGACTGATCCCGCCCCCATCTATTCTCTGCCTCCTGAGTCCCAGCTTATCAGATGGGTCTTCTTTTGTTGCCTGCACAGAAGAATGGAGCTGGAAATCAGGTTAGTGGGGTGGGGAGGAAATGGGATTTTGCAGAAACTTTCCCCAGGAGTGGGGAGGGAATGGAGATTTTACAGTATCCTTCCCCTGCCATGCCCACCAAGCCATGCTTAGAGAACCGGTGGTAAATTTTTTTGAATCCCACCGCTGTGTAGATGATAACCACCTTGCTTTCAGAAGCCAACAGGCTTTCATTATATCTCATGCAGCAGTGGTGACATCTGATGTACTTTTTCCACACAAGTGCATTTTGAACCAACTGTTGCTTCTGAGTGGTCTTCAAAATCAACCCTATGTAGAGCACATTATCATAATCCAATCATGAAATAATAAGGCATGAATGATTGTTTGAAGGCTCCTAGCTATATCTTTAGCCACCACAGATGTGAGCAATTATCCCAAATAGATCCTTGGATAGCTGAAAATTGTAGGAGTTGCAATCAAAGACATCTTTTTTGAGGAGTGAGCACATAAATCTATGAGATTACATGTTTAGGATTATCATGATGCAAACAATCTGGTACAAGACAGAATGTAAATGTAATTGGGGGATTGCAGATCTTAGCTCTCTAAAATATATTTAACAATTTAAACCAGTGGTGAACAATTAGTTTTCCCAAGGGGCTGCATAAGAAACAGATTTTTGTGAAGAGTCACCTCCTGTTCCATCTCTGATACCTGCCTCCCCACCACCATTCATATTTTTGGCACCGCTGAAGGCAGACAGGTATAGCTGAAAGGTCTGATGTGGACCATAAGATGCCTGGGCATTTATATGAACCACTGAACAATTGCCCGGAAACTAGCATTTTTTACATTTTCCCAACCTCTTGTTGCATGAGGTCCATTTTCTATATTACTCATGTTGTATTGTATTTTTTTTTAATAATTAAAAATAATAATTTTTTTTTTGTTAGGGACACAGTGGCTCAGTGGCTAAGGCGCTGAGCTTGTCGATCAGAAAGGTTGGCAGTTCAGTGGTTCGAATCCCTAGCACCGCATAACAGAGTGAGCTCCTGTTACTTGTTCCAGTTTCTGCCAAACGAGCAGTCTGCAAGTAGAAAAATAGGGACCACTTTGGTGGGAAGGCAGTAGCGTTCCGTGCACCTTCAGCATTTATCATGCCAGCCACATGACCTTCTTTATGTGATGTCTTCACAGAGACATCTTCAGACAGTGCTGGCTTTTTTGCTTTGTAATGGAGATGAGCACTGCCCCTTAGGGTCGGAAACAACTAGCATGTATGTGCTAGGGGAACCTTTACCTTATTGTATTTTTGTCATAGATAGCACCAATAGAGACTAAATTCCGTCGTATATATGTACAATGACAATAAAGGTTGTTATTATTATCATCATTATCATCATCATCATTTCTGTGTGTCTATGTGTATATTCTAGGAAATATAGTACATACTGCTCTGGATCATATGACCAGGAGGAAGAAGGGAGGGGCCTTGTAATGGAGCTGTCTGGAACATTCTGAACCACTTTTTCAGCTGTGCAGAACAGGGATGCACTGGGGGAAATATTCAGAATGTTTTTCTTCCCTGGCGAGATCTCATCTGTTTCAGTTTAGATTTTTGTTTTGTTAGCTTCATTTCTCTCAATAAATTTGGCCCTGTTATATCATGGAAGGTTATTATGTTAAAGGAAAGTGCTTCATATCCCCCCACAAGATTCTACAGGGCTGGAAGAAGAACAATGTACCCAGTGGTATTCAGATGATAACTTTAAATCTAACAATTACAATATATGATTTTTTTTGTATGAAATTCTGTACAATTGTGGCTTAGAATTCTGACAAAGAAGTTTGGGAGAAAACATAGAGACAAATGTAATGCAATGGTGGTAAATATTTTGAACTTCCCCAGATTTAGTCCCTACTTGATCATAATGTTCACTTGCTGATTTTGAGATTATTAGTCTCTCAAGCTAATCTACCTCACAAAGTTATTATTGAAATAAAATTAGGGGAGACTCCTAGGCATGCTACACTGATTTCCAGGGATAACATGAGGATACAAATAAAATTATAAAATAATATATATGTGTCTGAGCACATGCTATGATTTAATATATATTTTCCTGTGCCTTCAAATCAGTGTTAATTCTTGGTAACTGCCTGGAATAGTCCCTACAGTTTTCTTAGCAAAATTTCAGAAGTGGGTTGCAGTTTTCTCCTATCTAGGGCTGAGAGAAAATGACTGGCTCAGAATTATTCAGCTGGCTTCAAGCCTGAGGTAGCTAGGACTGGTTTCCGGCAGTGCTCTGCCAATCAGGATTATTGCCGTGTCCAAATTACTATGAGACTTACTGTATGCCTGTTTTCACAGTTGAGATAATCAAGTGCATTGATGAAGAATACTGTGTGAGTGTATGTGTGTATTTAATATTCCCTCTATGATCATAAAAAATTTCTCCTATCTTTTTTTTTTTTAAAAGAATTTTATTAATTTTTAACAAACAAACATAGACAAACAAAACACAAAACATAAAAAACATAAAATATCTTTTTGGACGGCAGTTTGATCCCAAGTTACATCTTTTTGTACAGACATAAATTCAAGTTCATGCTTACTTTTATATAGCATTCCATTTCTTATTTACTATTTTACATTTTCTATATAGCTTCTCCCCTCTTTTCACTCTCTTAATTCTATTATATTTATTTCATCTCAATTTAAATCATTATACTTATATCCTTTGTCTGTCCTGTTTCAGCTGTCTATTATCTTTTCTCATTAACACAAAATTTCTTCTGTAATGACTGATTGGAGTATAATGCCTTATCATACTTATCCTTCCCCTAGTTTTAAAGCTTAACATAACACATAATTTTCATTCGGATTCTGCGTAGTACATTCTAAAGATAGACTCAATATTTTAAAACAAGAAAAATTTTTTTTTTAAATATATAATATAATTAAAACAACAATCCATAGCAATTGAAATTATATCATTAAAATTAATATTCATTTAAATCTTAAACATTTTACACAATCCTTTCTAAATAAGTATCATGCTTCTATGGGAACACTTATAGATTTTGCTTAGTTACTTCCCCCTATTTCACTTATATTTTAAAATATTATACAATGACAATGTTCCCATTTTTCTTTAATTCAATTCTCTCATATTTGATTTCATTCATTTTATTTAAAAAATTTTTTTTCGCAAAGTTACATTAAATATTTTGTCCCATTTTATAATCATATATTATTCCAATTTTCTAACATTATTTCAAATACAAATACAACAACACAGTCTTATGTACCTTTGCAGAATCTCTTTTTCAGTTATATGTTTACCCATTATATCTAAATAAATTCTGTTTCTTTACATCTTGTTTCAAACCTTTGTAGCTTCTCTTCCCTTCTTTCCTCCCTTGCTTCTCCACTCTACCCTTTTTACCCCCTTGTCTCTTAATCTCCACCCTCTTATGTATTCCTCTTTTCTGTTGCTTTCTGATGTTGTGTCCACTTTTCACCTTGTTTTTCCCTTTTTTGGTTGTTTTTTTAAGTCTTAAATTCTCCATTCTCTTTCTCCCCTTTCCCCTTTCTTCCCCAAATAAAGTTGCTTGTTCATTAAGGATAGTTTCTTCTTCATCCCAATCTTCTTGTTCTTGTAGTTTCTCGTATGTAGAAATTGCCATTTCTAAAAAATGAAAAACAGAGCCAAAAGAATCCTTCCCTTCTTGTTTCTCTTGTTTATATTTTATAAATTCCATTTTCAGTTCATCCATAAGTAATGCCATTGTAAAAAAAAAAAAAAGAAAAAAAATTTAAACGACCCAAATGATTTTAATCATTCAAATAAGAGTTTCCAAAAGTCCCAAAGTCACCAAACAATCCAAATACACACAGTCTGTTTCATTTAACACTTTCTTCTTTTTTTCACTTTTTTTTTTCAGTTTAATGCTTCAAAACACTTCAAATTCTTTTTGACCTTCAATCCATCTGACAGAGTAGCCAATTATGATCCAAAATGGAAAAATCCAATAGTAAAAAGGCCCAAAACCAAAGAAGAAAAAGGATAAAATAAAAAGCAAAAATAAAAATATTACTAGAATTGAAATATACAAAAAGGTTGG
>BLBF01000043.1:2474586-2494784 GCA_015471245.1 Laticauda colubrina | reverse complement strand
TCCTCCTCCTCCTCCTCCTCCTCCTCCTCCTCCTCCTCCTCCTCCTCTTTCTCCTCTAAACTGTAGAATGAACCCATCTTCTTGGCTTTGTCATTGACCAAAAATAAGTCACATACCAGCAGATGAGCGGGATTCTGTGTCTCTCCACATTCACATAGCATATTGTTATCTCCACATTCACAGAGCCTCCACTTAAACATATTGGTTATACATTCAGGCAGTCCAATTCTTAACCTATTCAGGGTTCTCCAAGTAGTATAAAGGAGGTCAGATCCTTCAGCCATATTGTCCTTTAATGCTATTCCTTGCTGAACAGTCTCCTTCCTCCAGCTTTTAATTTAGTAACTCTATCTCCATTATATTTCTATCTCTATATTGTAACTGTCTTTGTCTGTTGATCTGTCAATCTATCACTATCTCTCTGTCTCTATTATCTGCCTCTATCATCTTTATCTCTATATCATCTCTCCATCTCTACCTCTATTTTTATCTCTATCACTGTATCATCTCTCTCTCTCTCCTCTCCCTCCTGCCTATATCCATCTCTTTCCTATTTCTATCATCTCTATAGCTTTTTAACTGTCTGTTGTTCGCTTGGAATTCTGGGATATGTCTGGAAAGCCCCAAGCAAGAAAATTGGATTAAATCATATAATTATTAGAGAGGCACCACCAACAAATGTTTGATAGTGAGAAGTTGAAGGAAAACATTGTGAATGCTAAAGACCCTTTATATTCCTAAGCCAGCTGACTGCCCTCAGGTGCAGTTGAGGCTGCTGTAGAGGCAATCATTTTTGTATATGAAATTGAAATGGTGTCTTGCTTTCCTTTCTCCAGGTTATGAAATATCTAAGTCTGCCTCTAGTCTTGGATGCTTTCCATTGTTAAACTTGGAATTGATCACTTGGTATTCACAGATATAGCTTAATAAAAATTAGATGGATCTGGTCTTCTCAGATTCAACAGTTACATTGGCAAAACTGGGAAGCAACTAAGATGCACTACAAAATGATGGGGGAACATTTCTGTAAATAGTCTTCTTCATAGAGTTTCCATAAGATTTGATTTAATTTACTGAAGCTAAGCAGTTCATTTCTATATTTTTCCTGAAGAAAATAACAATGCTGTACACAAGGAGCTTCTATTTTGCCTACATTTCAGCTGTCTCCATGCTACAATCTTTAACTCTCTCCATATATAATCCTTCAATTTCATCATCATCATCATCATCATCATCATCATCATCATCATTATTATTATTATTATTATTATTATTATTATTATAAAAGAATTTTAGAAATCTTTCCCAAAAAAAACAATATATGGGAAACATTTTGGCAAGTGTCATTCTAAATATTAATGATGCAACATACTGTCTTTCCAAAAAGGACACGGATAGCCTCCATAGCCTACATGGCTAGGGCAGTTTAAGGACTACAGTATTCTGAAATAATCATGCAAATTTCAATGGAAATATGTATTGTTCATGGAAATGCAATTTTTGAATTTTTTAGGAAACTGTGACAAAAATTACACTGTCTTGCAATGCCCAAAAATATATATAATCTCAAAGAAAATATTTAGTATGAAAGGATATCCCATGCTATACTGTTGAAATATGGAAAAGAAGATAATAATTTAATAAGAAAATCATATGGATTTTTAATAAGAAAAATAGACCATTTAACTTCAGGGGAATGAAGTAAATCTACAAAAAATTACTTGAGCTGTGAGAGAGAAATGTCACAATAGTTGACCAAATCCCAATTTTTCATCAACTCTCAAGTAAAAAGTTACTTGAGCTGTGAGAGAGAAATGTCACAATAGTTAACCAAATCCCAATTTTTCATCAACTCTGAGCTCTGACAAAATTCATAAAGAGCTACAATATAGAAATATCTATTGATCTGTTTTATTAATTGAAACAATTATTTCTGTTCTTTCCCCCACAAAACAGGGGGATATACATTTTTTCCCCCTGCCTGTGATATTTTGCATATATATAAAGTCCTACTTGATTTATTTAAAAAGACTGCTTTTCAGTACAGATTTCCTATGGCAACATCTCACATACCAAAAATCTCTTTTTTAATTTTTCTCTCTTCCTCCTATTTTTATTTTTTGGACTTTTAAATTTTATATTTTTCCAGGTTTTAGTTTTTACTTTTAGTTTTTTATCTGAATTTTTAAATTTCAATATTTATTATTGAATTATTACAAAGGGTATTGATTTTGGAATATGCAATATTTAATATTGATAAAGACTGCTTTATATAACTTCTTGCCTTTCTCTTAGACTAGACACACCTAATTCCCTCAATTGTTCATCATATAGCCTCCAGACCCCTTATCTTTGCTGTTCTTCTCTGCACTCTTTCTAGGGTCTCAACATTTTATTGTATTTAGGTGACCAGAAGTAGATGCAGTATTCCAAGTGTGGTCTCATCATATTAATATAAAGTAGTACTATCACTTCAGGTGATCTTGAAACTACGCAACTTGAATTTGGGCTGTGTTAACTTTTTTGGCAGCAGCAGCAGCACACTGATAGCATACTGGGACACCTAGATGTTTATTTTTATTTATTTTTTATTTGTCAATTGCTTACAAGATAACAGGCATAAGTAAAAACATAGTTATAAATACATGGATATATATAAGAAAAAAAAATAAAAGAAACAATAGGACAGGGACAGTAGGCACGTTGGTGCACTTATGCATGCCCCCTATAGGTCTCTCACAGTTGCTATGATTGACCTAGTAACCACTTATTCTATATCTGTGCATTTGATTTTTCTTGCCCAAGTGTAGGAAATTACATTTTTCATCACGGAATTGCATTTTGTTGGATAGGCGCAGTGTTCAAATTTATCAGAATCTTTCTGAATCTTGAATCTATCATCTAAAGTGCTTGCTGTTTTCCCAAGCTTGGTGTCATCTGCAAATTTTATCTTATCAATTAGACTACTTAGAAGGATGTTGAAGACTATTGGGCCTAAGACAGAACCTTGAGATACCCCACTGCATGTTTCCATCCATGTAGTTGCAGTTCTATTGAGAACTACCCACTGAGTGTGCTTGATCAGCCAATGGTGAATCCAACTGATGGTGGTATTGACTATCCCACATTGTTCTACTTTGCCAAGAAGTAGGCTGTGCTCTAATTTGCCCCACTGAAGTCTAAGTAAACTATGTACACAGTGTTTCTCTTATCCACTAATTTAATCACTTTGTTAAAGAAGGCAGTAAGATTTGTCTGGCATGACCTGTCTTTGACAAACCAGTGTGGGCTTCTATTGTTTTGTTCATTTCTAGATGCTCAGAAATGCTTGGTTATCTTTTCAGGATCTTGGTAGATATTAATGTCATGTTGGTTGGTTTGTAGTTTCCTGGGTCAACTTTTTTTTCTTCTTTGTGTAGATTGGAACCATATCAGCTCTTTTTCAGTCCTCTGGTAGTTCTATAGTGCTTGAGTGTCTCTGAAAGATTATGTTCAGTAGTTTTGACATCACATCTTCCAGCTCCTTCAGAACTGTGGGATGTAATCCATCTGATCCTGGTGATTTCCATCTGTCTAAATGGCTAGATGTTCTCTTATCAATTTTTTTTTGCTTTCTATTTTTGCATTTTCTTGATTTGTATTTTCGTCTGTTGCCTACAGTATTGCTGTAGGCAATATAGTTATACTTTTACATTTTTATGGCAACTTCTAGAGGGATATTGAAGATTTCACTCAAGACATAGAGTGAGCCATATGGAGCCCTAGGGTCACAGGTTATCAACATTGCTCCAACTTAAGACTGTAGGTAAGATATTTAAACTTCCCTTTATACAGATAGCATTTATAAATCTACATGCTGTTTATTGTCAAAGACAGATGCTTTTGTAATGATAAACAACAAAGCCTTTTTACTTCTCCATATATTGGGAGAAGGTAGAAAGAGTGTCATTTCAATATTTTATCTCCAAATAGTTCATGAGACAGTAAAAAGGTTTTTAGTCATAAAAAACAATTGAAGCTTTTTTCTGTTTCACTTCAAGATGAAAATCATGCTTTGGCATTAACCTCATCTTCAACTTGATGAAAACTAGTGAGCAGACAATAAAGATATTTTGAATTGTTACAATTACCTTTGGAAGATTTACCAGTATATATTCCCCACAAAGATGATTGTTTCTGGAACAGTACAATATTGATATAACCCTTGATTGAAAAAGGGCAAAACTAGAATTACCTCAGTAGTAAACATCCTGTTCTTTTGAACTCTTAGTAACCACAGAAGACAACAGTGAGAACCAATATTGAACTTGGAGGGTGGTTTTTTTTTTTTTTTGCCTGATTCTCTTTTCCAATCAGTTGCTTTTTTGTTGTTATTTATTTGCTTTATACACAGCAGGATAGCAACAATGAATGAAGTTCCTGCATCACAATCTGAAGTCAGTTAAAAACACACTAGTTTCTTAGATATTAAAAACATTCCTGCTGTGTCATATTATGGCGCCAGCATAAGCTAAAGTCAAGATTTTACATTGTTAAGAGGCGCTAATTTCAGACAGTATTTCAACATGGATGTGTGCCAGTCAGCATAAATAAAGAACTTGCCCATAAACAATAACTTGAGAAGAATGTGAAACATTTTCCCCCCAAAATATTTGCAGAAAAGGAAGTTTACTACAAGAAATTAAGTTCAAAGTATCTTTGTCTGCTTAGGACTTCCCACTGATCTCTAACTATGAAGAAAGGTCATTTAAGCAGTTCCTCAAATATTGGTGTAATATGAAAACAGCAATCAAAAGGACAGAAATATTTTTATTTCTGTTAAAAATTGTTAAAATTTTTATTTTACTTGTTAAAAATTCTGTACTCTTCTCTGAAATCAGGACACTATGGTCCTTGAAATGTGCTCCATTTACTTGTTAAAAATTCTGTACTCATCTCTGAAATCAGGACACTATGGTCCTTGAAATGTGCTCCAAAGCCTCATATGGCTCTTGAACGAACAGATGCCCTTGATCAACTTGGTCAATGTGAAGTTGACTAACAAGTATAATGGTTTTCATTCAAAATAGTGTATAAAAAGCATGCTATAGTAAGATTTTAAGAACCGACTAACAAATACATTTTTAATCAAGCTAGGGTTAGGTATTACTGCTTAAAAGGAGATAGCAACACAGATACTTAGTTGTAATCACACAAATGGGATGATGTTACTAAAGAGTTCTATCTTAGTAGTTCCCCTTCACCTCTCTTCTAATGGTAGACTCATTTGGGGAAAGATATCAGATACTAAACTTAATAGATAGACATGCTCCTTCAGCTGTCCTTGGTTCATATCTTTCCCAACTTGGAAAAGACTACAAGGATTGATGCCTGTATATTCCCATTTATTCATCCTCCTCAAAACCACCCGAGTGTTTCAAACGACAAATACTTTTTTCACTTGACTAAAAATGGTTACCAACAATTCAGTTTAAAACTTTTAGTTAATGTTAGAAAACTGACATAATTTTTGTTTTTAAAAACCTCTGAATGTTGCAAACATTTTTGCAAAATAATATAAGATGCTGAAGACTAGAAATATGAAAACTTTCTCAAAAGAAGCAATATTATCTTATGTATTTCTCATTTGTCAGATACTGGATTAACATATAATTGTCCAAAATGGTCTCGAGACAAGCTTATTGTGATTATTTCCCTTCCCAATTTTTATTTTGTTCTTTACTAAAATAATCAATGATCAGAAACTGAATAAAGATTGACGTTGATCCTGATTGTATGTGGTCCTTCTTCATGTGCTCAAATGTTGGTGGTTCTCCACCAGCATTATTAGTGTTATTTTAGCAGATGAAGAGATCTGTGAGAAAGTCCAAGTTCAGTTCCTGTACTGACTTGAATTTTGTGCATCTATATAGGTGAAAAAAAAAAGTTGAATTTTTATAGCCATTGGCAATCAGCAGATTAGTGTTAGTGGCTATTCATAGAGATTGTCTGATCAGAGGACCATGTAGAAAGCTGATTCTGTTTTAAATAAATTGTTACATATTAGCATACTCCAAATACTCTATTCCTATTGGTCCAAAAATATTCGAATCTGATTGGTGTTCTACTTGACGGTGATTGGTCAAAATAGCTAGCCTATGATTGGCTGCCTCAGCAGCGGGAGAATCAAGGAGCTGTCATTGTCCGTGAGCCGCGAGCAGCCTCTCTATAAAAAAGGGCTGCCATGGCTCCTGGCTCAGATGGAATCTAGCAACTAAATAAAAGAGCTGAAGTTATGCTGGTCTCGAGTCTCATTCTACGTGAACACAACACTGCGATGAGGGTGGGATTCTGAGACAAGGACACCAGTCGAGCATGTGGCAATGCGAACCGAGCAGACGAAATGGCCGGAACCAACTCGCCACCCACACCATTCAATCCCGCGACGGAGAACTGGGAATCATACATCGACAGATTCCTCATGTTCCTAGAAAGCAACGACTTGCAAGGAATCTCCAACAACAGAAAGAGAGCCGTGTTCCTGACGCACTGTGGGCCCATAGTGTTCAAGATGGCCAAGGAATTAGCCAAACCAGAGGATGTAAAGCAGATGGCCTGGCCAGATTTGGAAAAATTGCTGAAGGCTCATTACGCACTGACCATCTCCAGCCTTATTCGAAGACACGAGTTCTACAGACAGGACCAGAGAGAAGGTGAGAGTATCACAGACTTCGTAGCGGCTCTCAGGGACATTGGAGGGGCATGCGAGTTCCTCAACATGGATGAGGCCATGAGGGATTGCGTGGTCCTTGGTCTAAGAGATCTCACTTTACAAAGCCGACCAAAAATTACAGTCACTGAGGCTATTGCTGAGGCCACAGCAGCAGAAGCAGCTAAAAAATCAGCAGCCAAAATGCAACAAATAAATGCAACACCAAAAACACCAGCAGAAACAAGCCAAATTCCAGAGAAAAAGTCAGAGAACACACACAAGACCATCACACACTACGAGGATAGAGAATCGTTGTCTGAGATCGACGACGATGAAGAAGAGATCCACAGATTCCAGGCTGAATGAAATAGACGGGAGAAGAAAGGACGTAAGTCGGGGTTCCAATGTGCCGGTTGTGGAGACCACCCCTGTTCTGAATGCCATTTCCCGACGCCATGTGCAGGTACTGCGAGAGACAGGGACACATAGCAAGAGTCTGCCGAAATCATAAGAGCTACAGCCCCCGACGTAGAGACAACTCACCACCAAGGATAAAAGAAAGACAGACATTGAGCCATGAGAGTCACCAAAGCAGAGGCAAGCGGCTAAATGAAAACTACAGAAAAGAAGAAACACACCAAACTATAACCATCGGTCATTCAAATGCAACCAATGGCCAGAAGGCACATGTGGCAGTCAGCATCGAGAGCCAAGAATGTGAGATGGAGGTGGACTCCGCATCATACCTATCAATGGTATCATGGAATACCATTATAAGACTGATACCGCATATACGCAGAGCGGAATTAGAAAATCAAACACTGATACTCAAAGACTATCAAGGAAACAGGATCCCTGTAGTTGGACTCGGAAACTTTCAAGTCACATTCAAAGAACACACGAAAATTCTGCCTTTAACCATCGTAGACTGGAATCACCCCAGCCTGTTAGGACTCGAATGGTTCGAACCCCTGGGAATCGGAGTGACTGGTATCAACAGCGTCACCGAGACAGACTGGGAGGAGAACCTAATGAGGGAGTTCCAAGACATCTTCGATGGGAAACTAGGCAAGTACTGAGAGTCCCCCATATCAATTAATTTAAATCTGACAATAACTCCAATTAGGTTAAAAGCGAGGCAAGTCCCCTTCGCGTTAAAACCAAAGATTGATGAGGAATTAAATAAACTCACAGCACAAGGTATATTGGAACCAATTGACCACGCTAAATGGGAAATTCCAATTGTAACCCCAATTAAGCCAAATGGGTTCGTGAGAATCTGTGGTGACTACAAGGCCACCCTAAACCATGCACTACAGTTCCAGTAGTGCAACACCTGTTAGACTCATTGGGGAGAGGCAAGGTTTTCGCAAAGCTTGACCTTGCACAAGCAACAATTGCCAGTTGATCTGAAACAGCAGAGGCACAAAAGTTCGTGACTCATAGGGGAGCCTTCAAATGCAAAAGACTGCAATTTGGTCCCATGGGTGTTCCAAAGCCTGATGGAGCGTTTGTTACAAGGAATAAAAGGGGTTGTCCATACTTGGTGACGTGCTAGTGTCAGCCAGCGACGAGAGACAACTAGAAGCCTGTCTCAGAATAGTATTACAAAGATTCCAAAAGGCGGGACTCAAGGTCAAAAAAGAAAAGTGTCAGCTAGCCACTTCAAAAATCGAATTCCTGGGGTATCTAATCAATAAAGAGGGCATCAATAATAATTTAGACCAACAATAGCTCCTA
Source organism: Laticauda colubrina (assembly GCA_015471245.1). Lineage (NCBI taxonomy): Eukaryota > Metazoa > Chordata > Lepidosauria > Squamata > Elapidae > Laticauda > Laticauda colubrina. Next base: position 2,486,353 of record BLBF01000043.1, on the reverse strand, counting down.
TTAGGCTAAAAGCGAGGCGAGTCCCCTTCGCACTAAAACTAAATATACTGATGAGGAGCTATACAAACTAATAGCACAAGGCATCTTGGAACCAATTGACCACACCAAATGGGAAACCCCAATCGTGACCCTAGTTAAGTTGGATGAGTCCGTGAGAATCTGTGGTGACTATAAGGCTACCCTAAACCATGCACTACAGCAAAGCGCATATCCTGTTCCGGTGGTACAACATCTACTACACTCATTGGGGAGAGGCAAGGTCTTTGCAAAGCTCGACCTTGCCCAAGCATACCAACAATTACCAGTCGACCCCGAGACAGCAGAGGTGCAAACAATCGTGACTCATTAGGGAGCCTTCAAATACAAAAGACTGCAATTTGGAGTCAGCGTGGCCCCAGGGGTGTTCCAAAGCCTAATGGAGCGGTTTTTACAGGGGATAAAAGGAGTAGTCCCATACTTTGATGACGTGCTGGTGTCAGCCAGCGACATGAGCCAACTAGAAGCCTGTCTCAGAGTAGTCTTACAAAGGTTCCAGAAGGCGGGACTCAAGGTCAAAAAAGAAAAGTGCCAATTAGCCACCTCAAAAGTTGAGTTCCTGGGGTATCAAATCGATAAAGAGGGCATCCACCCCACAGATAAAAAAATCAAAGCGATCAAAGAAGCGCCTAGACCAAAAAACAAAGTAGAATTAAAAGCATTCTTGGGACTTACACATTTTTACAATGTTTTTCTGCCACAGAAGGCAACGACGGCAGAACCACTACATAGATTACTGGACAAGGCAGCCACCTGTACCTGAGGATGACGAGAAGAGACAGCGTTCCAGAAAATAAAAGATTTAATAACATCCGAATCTGTATTAATACAATACAGTGAGACACTACCATTGACAGTCACCTGCGACACATCACCGTTCGGCGTCGGAGCCGTACTCAGCCACACCTTGCCAAATGGGAGAGAAGCACCGATCGCGTTCTACTCCAAAACACTATCCAAAACGGAAAGGAACTACAGTCAGTTGGACAGAGAGGCATGAGCAGCAATATCCGGTGTCAAGCAGTTCCATGAATACCTCTACAGTAGGACCTTTACATTCATTACAGACCACAAGCCCCTATTAGGAATATTAGCAGGGAACAGGGCCACTCCAAACATATTATCCCACGAAGGACAAGATGGTCTGAGTTCCTTGGCGCATACAGTTATAAATTAATTCACCGACCAGGCAAGGATATTCCATCTGCTGATGCGCTGAGCCGTACTCCCCTACCTGAACTAGGGAGTGACCCGGCACCAACCATGTCCACCCTACAGATTGAGACAATACCAAACCTACCCATAACCGTAGCGGACATTGCAAAAGCAACCAAAAGAGACAAAAAATTGTCACAGGTTTTAATCTGGGTAGGAAAATGGTAGCCGGAAAACGAGACAGATATGAATTTTAAACCTTTCAAGAACAGGCAAACTGAACTTTCATTGTTAAAAGATTGCATTCTATGGGGGGATCGGGTGGTAATACCGGAAATATTACAAGACCGAGTACTGAATATTTTACATGAAGGACATCCGGGTATCGTACGAATGAAATCCCTGCCAGGAGTTATGTATGGTGGCCAGGGATGGATAAGGATATTGGGAGATGGGTAGAAACCTGCTCTAAATGCCAAAGATCCCGACCTGCACCTCCTTCAGCACCTATACTCAACTGGGAAATACTGAGGGGGCCCTGGTCAAGAATTCACATTGATTTCGCAGGGTCTACAAAAGGACACACATTTTTAATCATTGTAGATGCTTACTCAAATTGGCTGGAAGTAAGCGTCATGAACTCAACAACTACAGAAGCAGTTATCAAACAACTGAGAAAACTTTTCGCCACACATGGGGTAATTTCAGATAATGGGCCACAATTCACAACATTGACATTTGAAAAGTTCCTCGCCAAACACGGAATAAGGCATGCTTTGAAAGTGCCGGGCTGACCGGCTACGAACGGGCGGGCAGAATGCATAGTCCGGTATACCAAGGAAACCATAGAAAAATTAGACATGGGAGACATACATGAGAAAATTTATAAAATGCTCACCATATAACACATCACACCTAGCTCCACTACAAATAAAAGCCCAACAGAATTATTAATGGGCAGAAAATTAAGATCACACCTGGAGAGATTACACCCCACATACAGCCCTTAAAAACCAACAGAGTCCTCCAGCAAACACCGCACATTCGAACCAGGGAACCTAGTCTTTGCTAAAAATCTCATGGGGCACCCACTGTGGGTACTGGCAAAAATAACACAAATAATAGGACCCCAGCCGTATAGTTTAGAAACGGATGATGGAAGAAGCAAGAGGAGACACATTGATCAATTAAGATCAAGAACATTGGAACGAACCACTGACACACCCAGGCACGAAGAACAATACACACACACACGCCAGAACCACAGGAAACATTAAACAAAAACAATAATAATCCAACCAGAGAGGGGGGAAGATTCCTCAAATGCAAATAAGAGGGGAGGGGGAGACCCTCCGGCAGAACAAGAAACACTGCAAAATCAAAACAAAACCCAAATACCACATTCTCAAATAAACTCAGAAAGAAACAGCTACATACCTGAAAAAGACTTCGGCGAAGAGGAACAGGAGGCACAAGAAGACCAAGAAGCCACTCCAGAAGGGAGCAGCCGAGCCAACTCTACCAGCCCAGTTAGGCCAGGTGGGAGTAGCATGGCTGACTCCACCTTCCAGGAGGTTCCACAGAGAAAGACAGGAGAAACAGCGAACCCAACCAAACCCACCGAAGACAACAGCACAACTAAACTGCGCAGGTCAACTAGGCAACATAAAAGCCCCGCCTACTTATGTGACTACGTAAGGTAGGACCAAACCAAGAGGGGAGGGGTGTTACATATTAGCATACTCCAAATACTCTATTCCTATTGGTCCATAAATACTTGAATCTGATTGGTGTTCTACTCGACGGTGATTGTTCCAAATAGCTAGCCTATGATTGGCCGCCTCAGCGGTGGGAGAATCAAGGAGCCGTCATTGGCCACGAGCTGCAAGCAGCCTCTCTATAAAAAAGGGCTGCCGCGGCTCCTGGCTCAGACGGAATCTAGCAACTAAATAAGAGAGCTGAAGTTACGCTGGTCTCGAGTCTCATTCTTCGCGAACACAACATAAATGTTAACAAAATATGGAGGTAAGATAACAGTTATTTATTTCTTAATCAATATATCTGAACTTCTTTTAAGAAAAACAAATGCCAGTGTAAACATGCACCATGTACACAGATAATACAAAAGTATTGCACATAAGAACATTAAAAAAGCACATTCTATTTCATTCACCCAAGAGAATTATGGGCCACTGATGTACATGTGTGGAGCCAGTTCTGGATTATAAAATAATATTTACTATTCTTGCCAAAAACAATATTAATTGCTTTGTTTAAATAGATGGATATTAATCAGTTGAGGCAAAATTGCTTTTACAAGTAGAGCAGTCAACCTTTACATGGTATATGAATACAGAGGAAAACAAAACAACAATACTCTCTTCTTGACTGTTTTTTCTCAATTCATAATTGATAATTGTGTGATGGAATGAAAATCATAACAAGTTTAATTATGAACAAGTAGAGATGTTAGGCTAATATGACAACTATATGGAGTAATATAGCCTCTTTAGATGCAAAATTAGTTTTTGTGTTGTAACAGGGAACAATGGTAATATAACGCATCTGAAGAAAGGCAGTGAAATTAGAATAAAAGTAAATGGCTTATCATTCTCTCCTTTTTATTCCTCCCTTATTCTCTCATTCTTTCTGACATTTACTTTTCTCTTCCTTGCCAGTCAACATAATATCAGAGAACAGGATTTATTCTTAACAGAATTTTGAGCTCATCATTTGCAGAGGCCCTTTGAAATTAGATCAAAGGCCAGATGAAATTAGACCAAGGGCCAGAGGTTGCCTGTCCTTAGTTGAGTGATTACAGGCTTCCTCTGTTTATTTTAAACAGCTTGTTTAAATATTCCTCTGCAAAGGTTCTTTGATTCCTACAAAGCCTCTGTTACTCTAAAATAATAGTAGCCTTGCCAATAGATAGAATTTTTAGAAAAATAGGTGATAACACTAGTTAACTTTGGCTGATCTGGAAAAGTCAAAAAGGTCAGACTGGATAATACTTGGACCACCAGGAACCCGAAGGCTGTGGACTAAACTCAGAGAAAAGTCTCAGAATAAGACAAGGGCAACTTGTTCAGCTACTCAGTTAACTGCTAGATATTTTTCAAAACCTTCTTTAAAGAATGGATTGGCAGGTGCACTGCCATCTAACTCAGTTCTTAATTGCAGAAAAATATACAAAATATTCAAAGGAAACTAGCAGCAGAAAGATGCTTTTTTTCTCTCTGTCTACCTTGATGACAACAGAAATTACTTAATAGTTTTTAGTTTTTGTAAAACGAACAGTAGGATTATTGGAGCAACTGAAATTAGGACAACTGATGGTAGACACAGCATCCATAAACCAATCCAAGAGAAGATAATGAGATGCTGAAAAATATAAACACTTGTATGCAGAATTTTTCATTTTTGTACATTATTTTGCCAAAAACTATAGCTGCAAATATTCAAAAAACACAAATATATTTTGATTTTTTTCAAAGGAAAATACTACTGTCCTATCATTACATAATCTATAGACTGGAAATTATTCTGGACTTGGCCCAATAAAAAAATACAATCTATAAAAAACAAGTAAGAATGTTCACGAATCTGCTCGCTATACTGAAGTCATTCATGGAGTCATACTCAGGCTTCTAAGAGTTGCTGGAGTCATTCTTATATGCATCAGAATTAATATCACTGAACCATCATTGTTAGACAGCAGAAAACATTCCTGTTGGAAGATATACAATTCTAAATAACCTGCACCTACGGGGAATCACAGGAGCAAAAACAGGGAAAGACATTTTAATTCAAAAAGGTTCTGAACAAAATTGATGAAGGTCCTTTCAAAATTTAATCTGCTAGCCAGATGTCTCTTAGTGAGTTTAGGAATGATTTATTTAACTGTACATCTCCAAATGTTTAATTCTTTTGAATAATCCTTCCATTCAAAGCAAATGTTAACTGTATAATTTGTAACCCACAGAACTTTTCTTGGGAAGGATTGAAGAGTTATTTTTATTTCTTGATATGATTTAGTTTACATGGAGTCCTTTTATCAAATCAAATTTACCAATTGGTTTTTCTTTTGGCTTGCCTTTACAATCTATGATCTGGGCCCCCTGTTGGAAAGAACTGGATTATATTACCAGGATATAGAACAGATAATCTAAACAGATTCAACACTTTTCCTTTTGCTTTGATTTTCTCCCAAGAATACCATACTTTTCCTTACTATCATGATACTGCAAACAATTTTAATCTGTTTTGTTCATGATGTAGAGTCATTAAATAAATGGAAATGTCTATTTTATGCTTTTGTATTGAGGCTTATTTTCAAACTCTGAAATTTTATAAATTTTTATAATACATTTACTCCTACAAAGGAATATAAAACTTTGCTTCTTTCCAAACATTTATAATTAGTATATGGAATGCAAAGAATATATTCACTCTATTTACAGGTGAAATGGTGAAAACGAAATATTTCAGACCCTATTTTTGTTAAGATGCCCAGTCTACAAAAGATAAATACTTTTGTGTCTTACTTTCAAGAAGTATTGGAAAGCTAGCTTTGCTTTCTGGAGGTACTTTAATACTACACATAATATTGCTTGCCTCCCTGAGCCAGTGTTTATAAAAGTTCCTATCCTTAGGGAGATGCCTCAAGATTTTGCCAATATACAGTAGAGTTGAACACTGTGTTTTGTTCATCTTTCATCTATTTAAGCGTTGTTGACTTTCCATCTCTGCTCCATTTGGATTTATGACTATTTTTAATGTTTCCAGTAATTTCACGAAGAATCAGTTTGAAAAACTGAAACAATTCTTTTTCATTAGTTCTTTTTTGATGGAAGGTTGCTCATCAGTTTTGAGGCAGAGATGTAGCATGTTCTGTCATCTATGTTCTGAATATGTAGAATACTGAATAAGTCCAATGACAGCTATTTGGCAATCTTGATCCAATTTAAAGTTCCTGGTAGCATGAACCCAAACTCTTGATTTGGACACTCATTTTCTATGTTTCAGTAGTCTTGTCACTTGTTAGATGAACTTTTTCAGCCATGTCATCTCTAGGTGGCCTGGCTCTGTCAAAAAACCCACACTGGAACAAAACATACAATATAGGTAAATTTGAAAAACCAATCATCCGATCATTATAACATCATCTTTCCAAATTTCAGACTGCCATTAGGATTCAACTAAATATACTTATGCAAATCCAAGTGTCTCCTGATATACTGTAATTCTAATAATCATTGGCAAGTGGAGCTTGAATTGCTACTCAAAACATCTGCACTTTTGAAATTAAGTCATTTTGGTATTTTTTTTTCAAAACAGTAAGATAATAAGAAACTAATTCAAGTGCAATGTAAATGATAGAAAAGCTACATAAAACAAAAATAACAAAATACTGTTGTATGGAAATCCTATCACTAATACAATAAGAACTTATTAATTGTGATAGAGAACTATATAAATTAAATAAACAAACAAACTTTCCAAAAGCACAATGTATCCCCAAGAGCATTCAATTTATCTGAGAATAAACTAGGGAATAAATCTAATAAATATAGCAGTGTTTACTTTTTAGTAGACCTGATTGAAATTCTGTTGCATATCTCAGAAATGGCCTATGATTAAATTAAAAAACAAGAGTCATATTGGAGTTGTGAGAGAAGGACGGTTTGATATAATGGTTATAAATGCTGGCTTAGAAACAAGAGACTAAACAAGGCCATGTGAGATCTCCCTAAGGCATAAAAGATGGCTGAAGGACTTTAGGCTAGTCATACCTAACCTACCACCCAAAGTTATTATGGACAAAATTGGTGGCAGAAATATTAAGCAAGTTCGTAGCCTTGAGTTGATGGTAGATGATGACATATCAGCTTTATATCTCAATCTTGTGGATATCCTTTATAGCAGTTAGATCCAGACACATATAATAAATGAAAACATTGTTAGTTTTGCAGAATGATATCTACACAGAAAGTTACTTTGGTACAAATATTTAACGCTGGGGACTTAGGCGGTTTACAATTCTTCATTTTCCCAACGTGAAATGTTTATGCAAATAGATTGCTTTATAAAGTGTATAATGGTGAAAACCAAATATTCAATTTCAGAAAAAAACATCTTTACAGATGTCAAGTCTGAAACTCATCATAACCATGACCATGAATCATTCCAATGGGAAGACCAGAAAGCTGGTGAGTCTCTATTGAGTATTTATTTATTTATTTGATTTGATTTGATTTGGTTTGGTTTGTCAATTGCTTACAAGATAATAGGTATAAGTAAAAACATAGTTATGAATACATGGATACATATAAGAAAAATAAAAGAAACAACAGGACAGGGATGGTAGGCACATTGGTGCGCTTATGCACGCCCCCTACAGACCTCTTAGGAAAGGAATGAGGTCAATAGTAGAAAGTATAAAGTTAATATTATTGTTGGTGAACTGCTAGTTCATATCAAGTTGCACTGTGATTGATCTGTTTTCCAACAATGTAAGCAAGGGACAGATGAAAGCCTAATGTTGAACAAGAGTCAGTCTAAGTAATGGATTATCTATCTAGATGAGTAACTCTGAGTAACTCAGTCTAGGAAGATGATGTAAAGAAATGGAATGCATTAAAAAAAAAATAAAGCACTACTTGGCAGGTCATAAGCAGCACTTCATGCCAGGAATGAATAACTTGTGTCTCTCCGTGCAAGGTAAAATCTTACTCATCATGTCTTCTTGACAGAATATCATCTAATCACTCAAAATATCATCTAATCGCTCAGAAGTTTTTGATTACTCTCTAAGGAAACTGTATAACATTACATTTACAATAATCTAGCACAAAAATCAAATCTGAATTTAATACAAAAAAAATCACTAAAATCTATTCTCGAACTACACTCATGACACTCTGAAATATTTTATTTTCTTTATTAAAATAAAATCCTTCGATAAAAAATTATTTTTTTAAAGACAAACATAAATATGTATTATATATGTATTGTACACAGGGGGATGGTGGCTCAGCCACAAGCTCAGTGGCTGAGCTTGTCAATCAGAAAGGTCGGCAGTTCGGCAGTTCAAATCCCTAGCACCATGTAATAGAGTGAGCTCCCATTACTTGTCCCAGCTTCTGCCAACCTAGTAGTTCGAAAGTATGTAAAAATGCAAGTGGAAAAAAATTTAAGTGGAACCACTTTGGTGGGAAGGTAACAGTATTCCATGCGCCTTTGGCATTTAGTCATGCTAGCCACATGACCACATGACAGTGCTGGCTCTTTGGCTTTGTAACAGAGATGAGCACTGCTCCCTAGTGCCAGAAACAACTAGCACATATGTGTGAGGGGAACCTTTATCTTTACCTTATCGTATATAGGTTGAATATATGAAAGAGGTGGTTTTATATATACTGAATACATAAGTAAATAAATTATGTTGGAACAAATTATTAATAGTTATGATCATTTCTACACATAAAAGATATTTTTTATTTCATAAAGGGGCAGTTTAATTCAGATGGTTGACACTCTGAAGGCAGTTATCTCATTACATATCACATTTACTATTCTAAGATACCCTATTGATTTTGCTATATATGTGCCTCGACTTCACTTCATCCAATATAAAGGGATCACCAAAATTCTAGAATTCAAAAAACACAGAGATAAAATAATTAGCTATCATTGGGACCAATTAAGAACATTCTTATAAAAATTTAGGATAAACTTATTTTAAAACTCAAAATTATTTTAATTTATTTTTAATTTGAGCACACAATATCTAATTGTATATGTTTTAATCTACTATATCAGAGTCCGCAACCCTCAGTTCATGGGCTGCGGTATTGGGCTGCGGACCATCAGGAATCAGGCTGCGCAAGCAATGGATGAGTATGTGAAGCTTCATTTGTGCATGAATGGGATTAGGTTGTGTGCACGAAACTATCCCCTTCCCACTGCTGCTGATACTGGACTGTGGAGCCAGAAAAGGTGGTGACCACTGTACTATATTATGGATATGATTATCAATGTATGAAGTCGGGGGAGGAAAGCTTTTGGGAAAAGTTATATCTAAGAACATATGGGATCTGTTTAAAATAGTTGACAATCATTATTTCACAGAATACCTCTCTCCAAGATAAACTATATCTCAGATGTACAAAGTTTTTTGGTTTTAGGTTATTCAAAAATAATTGTTTCTGATACTCTGAAATAGAAACTATCAATGACTTATTGACTGCAAGTCTTTAATGATATGGTAAAAAATTAAACAGACTACCAATTTTAATATGATCACACTCAATTTTACAAAACAATATTTGTTTTCCTGAAATACTACAGCATGTTGCAAAAGATAAACTCTTAACAATACTAGTGATGCTTCTGTGTTACATTTTGCATTAAGAGTTGCTGGACAAAATATAACATACCTTCCACAAAGCTAAGGTCAACATAGCCAGAACCAGTAGTCCAAGAAGTATTGCCAATATTATAACCCACAATGGGATTATAAAGGAAATGTTTGGAGTAGCCCAAATAATAGATGTTTTTATCTGAAATTAAATATGAAAGAAATTAATAAAGAAAAATGAAGAAGAAAAAATACTCTTTCTTAATTAATGTTAATTGTCTAATATATAAAAGACAGCAGAATAGCATTTCTGAAGTAGCTGGCTAGGAAGAAAGAAAATCCTCATTGGTCCCTCTCTAAGAAGCATGCTTCATTCGGTCTAGTGGCCAGAGTGCCCCCTTTCCCTTAATCCTTGTATGCTTATGAATGACTGTTACAAGCTTTTACCTAAATACAATATGTCAACAGAAACACAGGAAAGTTTCAGGTACCTAGAATAATTAAGATTATTAGTCAGACCCAAAGGTGCTTTTCTTTTTTTTTTTACGGTAACTAGCCTTTAATAATGTATTTGAAAACAAACTTTTCCTTGAAGATGTTTTGCTTCTCATCCAAGAAATTCCTCAGTTCTAACCGAATGGTGGAAAGTGAATTTGTATTCCTTGCAGGAATTGCACAACCAGATGACAATCAGAATTTAAGAAGCTTCATGGATGAGAAGCAAATTGTCTTCAAAGAAAAACAAAAAAAGTCCAGTTTCTTTTTTTAAAAAAAGTATCTTTGGAACAACCATGACCTAGATAATTGGAAATCTACATATGAATTAGTCAGAATTCATAACATGATCAAATGCAATATATCTGTATTCTTTTGGACAATTGCAAAAATAAAAGCCAAAGTTATAAGTTAGTAGTATGGTCTCATACAGCCCTACATGCTTTTAAAGTTTGAGTAAAAACACCCCAATAAATCCCATAAAAAATTTTTTCCATTTCTTCTTTACAGAAATTTTTTTTAAATTAAATTAAAATAAGGCCTCAGGTGCAATATCTTTTTGTGTCATATGAAAAAGCCATCAGTTTTATAGAGTGACAAGCAATGTTCTGTTCTGAAACCCTCAAATATATATATAAAAAATGAATTCTTTAGCATCACTTTACTGTATTTTGAGTTAATCATGACCACAAACGCTGACCTAAATCAATGCACCCAATATAATTTTTGAAATGCTTACAATCAGAAGAAGATTACAAAAGAAGAAATATAATTTTTCTTGATCCCTTCATTTTTTCCAATTTAAGTTGAATATTAATGCTGAAAACCTCCATGGAGGCAAGTATTGCAAACATTTGAATGTTAACCTTTATTAACAGAGATGAGTTATCCATGGCTAAATTATTAATCTATAATGTACTCTAGAACAGTGGCCATCAATCAGTGGGCCACTGGTGATCTGCGAGAAAATTTTTGGTGGTCCACAGAGAAATATCACCCCCCCAGAGGCACCCCCAAAGCAATTAATCCAGGCTGTACAGGAACACAAAGCTGCACCACCCACATGAACCCTCCCCACTCCCCACTCACTCCTTACCTGGGTTTTTCCTTTTTCTGACCATCATCTGTTCTGCTGTGCCAGGAGATTTAGATTAGCTAGAAAGCAGGAAATTGTTGGATTTCTTGCTTTCTAGCTAATCTTTAGAACCTCCCTTAGGACTAAAGCAGTGCAGACTCAGCTAGCCAATGGCAGAAACACAGATCTCTAAGTGAATCTGTGATTCTGTGAACAACTGCCTGCCTGCTTTGCCTGATTTTGGGTAAAAGTTGCTCTTTTTTTATAAAAAAATTCAATATTCATATAAATATTTATATTTACATACAAGCCATGCCCACAAAGACACACCCACAAAGTAGGTCATGCCTACTGTTTTGTTCGGAAAACACACGAGGTAGACCGGGTTCCAACAACAAATACTTTATTGTAAACTAGTCAGTAAACAGGAACCCTTGGCTGAAGCCGGGGCCAGCCTTTTATACAGGCTGGCTTGCCTGCTTGCAGCCAATGGCAATTGTTTAGATTTGCCGCCTTTTTGGCAGCTCTTTGGATTGGTTCCTAGTGAACCAATCCAGTGCTCATTTTATTAACCAATCAGGTTTGTAGATTTGGAGTCATCCACTTTACATACAGAACACCCCTCCCCCCTTAGTTCAGTCCTACGT
>BLBF01000043.1:2450503-2464586 GCA_015471245.1 Laticauda colubrina | reverse complement strand
TGTGTTTTCCGAACAAGAAAACCCTCCAGGAATCCTTTTTCCTGGAAGGCGAATGTTTGGTCAGAGTTGGCCTTATAATAATGGCAAGTTCAGTTATCAGAACTTCACCTGTATAATCTTTTATTTTAACCTTTATTTTTGAATGAGATTTTTGTGAATATTCTTCTCTTTGGGCCCATTTAGGAAGCAAGTATGTTAACACCTCTGAAATCTTGGCAAGTTTTAGTATCCAGGTATACTACACAGATCTTGATTTTCAACCCTGAAAACTGTCAGCCACATTTGATTATTAGTAGTATGAACAATGATATTTTCATCCCAAATCATATAAGAAAGTGACATTATGGAATGTAAAATAGTGTGTGTCACACCCTTGCTTCATGAGTTGCGCTGGACTTGGATTTCTCTAATTCTTACCTAGAAAACCCTTCATGACATGGGTTCAGATTACTGGAGAAACCATCTTTCTCCATTGTTTCTACTTGTTGAATCTTGAGCCACAGGAGGTACATTAAGTCTCATTAATGAGAGAGAATCATGTTGTGGGATGTAGGAAATATGCCTTTTTTTATCACAGCATTTGTCCTCTCAAATATCACATTACCCAAATTAAGTTAACCCCAAAGCTGTTTTCAGAAAGCATTTAAAACTTATTCATTTTACCTTGTAGGGTGATCAGAAAGTTAGTTAGTCTTTTACAAGAACAAATTAGATTTAAATTAGATGGCTTCTTTTTTATAACAGATCTTTATCCTCTCTTTTCTTTTCTTTTTTCAATTATTCAGAGCTTTTTAAACCAAAATTTTCCAAATAAAAAGATCAAATCCAATTGGTATTAAATTTTCTCTTTAACCATCTATAGGTCAGCTTTATTAGTGCCTATATAGAATCAGAATACACTTATCCAAATTGATTAAATCAGGGGTCACCAACTTTTTGGATCTCAGGGACTACCAAACTCATAATTTTAAATCCTAGGGACCACTAGCTGGTTCTGTGGGCATGGCCTAATTTGTGGTTGTGGCTTGGTGGTCATGTGACTGACTGGCATGGCTTGTATGTAAATATTATAAATATTTATATAAATATTGATTTTTTTATTAAAAAAGAGCAATTTTTATCCAAAATCAGGCAAAGCAGGCAGGCAGATAGAGTTGCTCACAGAATCATTCAGTTATCTATCTGCCATTGGCTAGTTCAATCTCTCAAATTTGCTTGCCCTGAGAACCTTCAGTCCTAGGGGAGGTTTGGCTGTGCTTAAAAGATCTAAAGAGTAGCTGGAAAGCAAGAAATCCAATCATTTCCTGTTTACTAGCTAATCTAAATCTCCCAGCACAGCAGAACACCAGATGGCCGGAAAAAGGAAAAATAGCAATTTAGCAGGCAAGTTTGCTGGATAAGGAGTGAGTGGGCAAGGAGCGTTCCCATGGGCCATGTGGGAACACCATGCCCATGGTGTTTCTGCACAGCTTGGACTAATTGTTTTGGGGGGTGCTCTGGGGGTAAATTTGGGTGGTGCTCTGGAGTTGAATTACTCTGCAGCCCACGAAAATTTTCTTGTGGCCCACCAATGGGCCAGGCCTACCAGTTGGCAATCACTGGATTAGATGATCCCTTCTTCCAGCTTCTACCTTTTTCGGTTCAAAGTCCCACCACTGTCAAAAGCAATTCATTCCTTTTTTCTCTCTCTTTCTCTTTACTGCTTTAAATCCTTTCTTAAAAATTCTTTGAAATGTTAATTCTGAGGGGTATCTTCCATTTAATTTTATCGTCCTGTTCCTCCTGTTGTTTGCTTCTTTCTCTCTCCTGCACAATCTTATTCCAGCCTAATCTACCCCTTCAGGGTGACCATTTTAGATCAGCGCCTCAGGGGTCTTCGAGAGGGAGCACTTGCCAAGCTGAGGAGGGATTTGCAACTCCCCTTTACCCAGCTGATGGTTTCCCCTTCCTCCGCTTCCCCTACAAGGCAGCTTTTGCCCCAAATCTGATCGATTGGGGCTCTCCAATGCTGAAACATTTGGTCCATGTTTCAGCATTGGAGAGCCCCGATCGATGCACAATCACATTCGTTCACGATCGATGCCATGCACAATCACAGTCAGTGGTCCATCTTCGGGGAACTTCAAAACCAGAAGCCCAGATGTGGAAACTTTTATAGAGATCTTACAGTATCTGCCTTTTTTCTCCCAGTGATTCTTCCTTGGTACTCCTTTCCACACACTTTCACCTTGCTTTCAATATTCAGTTTGCTCAAACTCCCCCCCCCCCCCGAAATAATAAGGGGCTCTTGTGAAACCTTTCCAGTACATATTTAAATCTCTTTCATTTTTTCAACTAAACATTCATGGGATGTAGGCTTAATCTATAGAAAGCTCTATCTGTGCACATATGTCTCTGTTTTAAATCCTCCACAATCCTTAGCAGGGATTAAATGTCAAACCATGATCTTTGTTTTCCAGGACAAATAATATTGATTAAAATTAATAATTTTTATACATCAACATTTCTTTAAAAAGAGGAAGATTGTTAACATTATAGTTTTGTTTTTAGCCAGAGAATGGCTACTTCTCTTCATGACACATATCTCATTCTTTAAATAAAGCATACAACTAATTAATAGAAAACATTGCCATACAATATGTTGGGGGAAAAAAATGAGAGTGAGCTAGGCTCTATCTTTTCTTACAAGGTTCTCTATCTAAATATTTCTTATGTTCATATATTTACAAGCCTCAAAAATGGCATATATATCATATACACCCTTTCCTGTGCATGATCTAACTTATTTTCATATAGTATTTAAGTGGAGAAAGGCTGAATCAGAAATGAGGAAATTTGTAAAAGAAACTAAATTTTTAAGATGTTACAAAAGAAAAATTACATAAAATACAAATGAGAAAGCATATTGTACATTTATCTGATAACAGGTAGACCCAAATGTGACATGATGATAGCCATATAATTGCACATGGTCCCATAGACAGCCTCTTTTATTTGGGAAAGGTTTTGGTGCCAACAGGAACAGTACAGTAAAACACTGCATTAAATATATTGCTGCTTCAGATACCAAGTTCTACCCAGATAAACATGACAGTGAAAATTATTTAAAAGGAGGGTTAAAATCTAAGAACAATATATCTCTGATGATTAGTACTGGGCACTAACAATAAAGGTGAGCTATTTTACTTATGGGCTTCCTGGAAAGCATCTAGTATCCATTTGTTGGAAGAGGAATGCTGGATGTTGACTCTTTAGTTTGATTTAAGAAAGTTCTTATTTCTGTGCATTCATATATACAAGGTAAACATAGAAAAAGTTAAAATAAGTTATAAGAAAACTAATCATATAAATAATATTTTTGCTTCTTTGAAAGCACTGTAAAGCCAATAAGATTTCTTCCATATTATGCTGAGATTATGCTTCCTGCTGCCTATAGTCAATGGTAATTCTGAAAATTATATCATCCACATAACTAAAAGTTGGAAAAAGTTGAGTTTAAGGAAGATTGGAAAACACATTTTAATCAATAAACAAGAGTGTTTTCTAAGTGAGACACTTCAGTTCCTATTATAAATATCCATAGTTACAATAATGGGAAAATGCGTATGTTCTTTTTTATATACTTGTGATATCACCGGCACAAACAGGATAATAATGGGCAGAATTTACATTATGACGTGAAAGCAAATATTTAGTTACTTTCTCCTCACCCAATTTCCCTAAAAATTTCAAGACTATTTTATCCACATAACAATTGGTTTATTATTGCTATACATTACAAATACTGTAACTCCAAACAGGATCAGGAATGTTTAGTTGTTGATACAATCATCATATAATATGAAGAGTACAACAGTGAAGTTTTTGCTGAGGGTTGAATTGACCAATTTTTGGTGGACACATCTATAAATAATGCTTATGTATTTCTGGAAGGTAATTGTTTAGGAACAATCTCTAAAGTTTGTTGTACACACCTTTTATAAGTAAAAAAAAAATCAAATCTGAATGAGGACTGTTCTGAATTATAATAAGATTGAAGATTGCTTATATATTTCTAAACATTTTAAACCATTACTTTGATTCATCTAAAGAAACTTAATATTTCAAGTTTCTTTCCTGGAACTACAATTAATATTCCATTGATTGATTTCTGGAGGACAATATAAAAAACATAGTCAGTAGAGAATTGGAAATGATTTCTGACTACAACACATCAAGCTGTAGAACTGGCAAATCTACATAAAACACAACCAGTTTTGAGAAGATATAAAAGCACTAACTTTTTGCAAGAGTTTATAGTCTGTTTTGGGCATCTAGCAAGAAAACATCTGTTTGGAAAAAATCCCTCATTCTCAAGTATTCCTTAAAATCACATATCTGATCATTCTGCATATCTTCAGAAATTCTGACAGCAGGCTAACATCTGCAGGACAGCACACCAATGCAGATGGAGACAATACTTATCAGCCATTTTAAATAACATATGTTTTGGAAATAGAATGCATACGGAGCAAACATATAGACACCTAAGCACCAGAATTTATCTTCCACTGGAGTATTTTTGAATTCCTTGGATGAGAAAGGAGATCAAAACATTCAGTTTTCTAGCTTAAAAACAAATCGTCCTTCTTCAAGTAGTATCAAAACCCAACTATGAACTAATGTAAAAAAAACCTTCTTGGTCGAATCATTGCTATCCAGTGGTGGGATTCAAATTTTTTTACTACTGGTTCCATGGGCATAGCTTGGTAGGTGTGGCAGGGAAAGGATACTGTAAAATCTCCAATCAGAAATGGTATTTGCCAGTTCTCCGAACTATATATCCAATTCATGTATATATGAATCAAAATATATAGAAATCAATATAAATGTATAACCTAAATATATAGAAATCCTATTTCTGAATTTACATATATCTATATTTTTGTGGTTTGATGTGTGCCATCTTCCCACTCAATTAGAAATGATGGCTGTTTGAAACAATGCTTACATTTACTCTAACATAGCAGTGAGGCTATTCCAGGATTTGTTCAATGAGCATTTTATATAAATTTAACAGATACTCAGTTCTGGGCTGATATACAGATTGGAACATAGACTCAACTTTTGGATTTCTCTAAGTGTCATGATACAGAAAAAGATACAAAATGCTTAGAGAATAATGCATACCACAGAGTGGCTTTGGACTTTAGTTGTGGATTTGGATTCTTCCTTTCTCTTAATTTCAGTTACCAAAAGATATTTGTTTTGTTCAATGTTTCTAATAGCTTCTCCTTTTGAATAAATAGTCGAACTATAATGTACAGAAGTATCTTTCTGAACTGTGGATGTTGAGGATGAACAAAATGGTCCTCCTTTTTTTATGACACCCCAGATACATGACAAGTTATTTGGAAACCACAAAGCCTCAAAACAGGAAGTCATGACAGCTACCTCAAGACCACAAGTTAATCACTAGGCTAAGGTGGGATCTATCTTAGATATCATAGATATGTACTAAGAAAAACTTCAATCTATTCCCATAGTTCTCCTCAAAACAAACAGATTACTATGAAGAATAGTGGAAATGACATTATACATTTCTCTGATATTCAGAGTTACAAAGATTAGGATGATGCCACTATCCTTATTCTTCTTGATCTCTCATGATATGATTAATAACAGACTATGTGAGTATAGGGATATGATGATTCTTGCTTAAAAATCCTTGTAATCTTCCCTTCCTTTCTACATGTGAATTCAATCAAAGTTAATGGGAAGAGTCCAAAGTCTCTAGCATGTAAAATGCCTTAGGGCTTGGCACTATACCCCTCCTATTTAATATCTACATGAATCTTCTGGGTCAGATCATCTGATGCCATTGTGTCAGTTACCATCAGTTGATAATACTCAACGATATATCCTCAACCACTATGTTGTTGAGAAATTAGGTGATTTTATAAATGTGAATTTCTAAACAAACAAACAAATGTATTGCAGCATAAGTGTAACACGGTCTTGTTCATGATGTAGCATTACTATCTCATTCCTATGACTTTTGCCCTTCCCAAAAATTTAATGTACCAGAAGCATATCTATCCCTGATATACTGGGATTAAATTTTCAGCCATTATATACCACTAAGAACTATTAAAATAGAAACCTAACCAACATAAGGATTATTTGAAAACTCAGATGACTATCTTTTAAAAAACTTTCAAAGAATGATCTGCATAGAAAACACAGGAAACTCTTATCTTGGAACTTCTGTCTATAAATATATTCTTTCACAGTAATCAAAATTATCCAAACAACGGACATTAATGTTCTATATTTATTTTCAGTGCTACTCACAGCTATGCTTCCTTCAGGAAATTTTGCTGGCTGAACTTTATATGGCATCTTCTTTACTTCAAATGACACAGTGATGGAAAGAGCATAGCGGTAATTTTTCCTCTGTAAAATATAACACAGAAAAAGTTTTGATTAGTTTTTTTAGGCTAATAAAAAAATGATTCATAATCCCTCCTATAATGACAGAAAGGGACTTAGGGATTAGAAAAGAGATGAACAAGAAAGCAGAGAGAAAGCAAAAAAATATATAAATCTATAAAGATAATAGAAAAAGTAGATAGATGTTTTTTTCTCTCTTTCACAATAAAAGAATTAAAAGTTATCAGTTATAGAAAGAATCATGATTGATAAAATGTTTGTTATTTAGCATATATTCAATTAAAGAATTCACTCCATCCTCATAAGAGATACACAAATTTAGATAGTTTAGAAAAAAGTAAGTATATTTACGGCTATTATTGGTTTATAAAAAGCCTTTGGAACTCTTGAGGCTCAGTTGGATAGTTTAATTATCAGTTCCTAAAGGACAGTTAAAAAACCCCCACTGTTGTCTGAATATGAAGCCAGTGAGCTTCTTTGCTTATATCCTATGTGAACAAAATGCTGGACTAGCATGGGGCTATTGCTTATCAAATGTTTTGGACGATATCTTCCCAATGGCCAGGATGGATACAGTTAATAATTTTGAGGCCAAATTATATAAAACATATTTGTTTTCTCATTCCTGAAACAGACTATTAGCTTAATTGGAAAGAGTTCTTGATATATCCTTATGAAGAAAATTCTCATGTTAAAGAAATAATTCAAATGTCTTAAACATTTATCTGAGATGTTCCCTACACCACAGCATTCTAGACCTCACAACAATGGAGAACATGAACCTTGAGTTTTTACATTGTGGCCCTTTCTATGTTCTTCATGTGTGGCTTTGTATTCTTTCATCAATTAGTATAGAGAAAAAGTTTATTTGAGAAGCCGAACAACATATATTTTTACCATAAGTCCCTCATCCTCTGATAGCCCTCCTCTGACCTATTGCGTTGTTGTCCATTTTAAATGGTGATACCCAAAACTGGATATATAGAACGACACTAAGAGGATCTAACCAGGGCAGTATAAGTGAAGCAATTACTTTCTATGATTTAGACTCTGCTTCTGTTAATGTGAATTCTGTTAAAATGACCGGCTTAGTTCAGTGTAATACTTGTTTTGCAGCTCTCTTTCGCATTGCTCTTTTCAAATCTGGATACTGTTCTCTTTGTAAACAAATTACTAGTCTACACGGACAGATTACCTATCTAGAGTCTCTAATCTGTGCTCTCCAAGCAGAAATTAGGTGCTCAATCTAGCAATACCAGTCTATTTAACTGCCGCCCCATCAGCCCTTTTACCACAAATATCCTGCAGGAAAAGGGGAGTTGGACAACCGTGGGATCTGGCAGGGTGAATGTAAACACAACACTTTTGCTGTGTCCAGCATAACAAATACAGTGCCCTTGCTGACCTTAATAGGGATAATAAAGTGATAGGTCAAGGTAATTGTGATAATGATAACTCAAATAAGCAGTGGATCGTGGTCTGAGAAGAAGAAATTACTTTGGAAAGGGGAAGGTGTGAATCAGATACATCAGTCACACAAGAAAAGGTATCCAAAAAGAGAAACCACCTTCTGATAGATGTTTCAATGGTAAGGGATGTAAATTTAGGAAAGGATACTGAGGTTTTGAAAGAGGTCAGGTGTCTGCCAGGTGTTACTGCCAGCAGAGACAAGAGATGTACTCTTAAAGATAGTCAAGAATGCTAGTAAGGACTGTGATGTTGATGCTATTATACATCTTGTGATCTGTCCCAAAAGGATGTACTTTCTATGTAGAAAGACTTCCAGAGCTTGGGGTATGAACTTAGAAATATAGGCTGTAGGCTTATCTTTTCGGAGGTTCTACCACTATACAAAGAACAAAAAGGGAAAGGCCAACATGTAGCAGAGTTTAATGTGTGGCTAAAGTAATGGTGTAAAAAGGAAGGCTTTGGTTTTATTAGTCATGATGTCTGAAGCTGGTCCAATGAAAAATTACAAAAGAGATGGTTTGTGTTCTGTATTAAAATAGTAGACTCCTAAATGCATGATTCTGATTGGCTAAGAAAGTCAGTATAGGGATTGGTTCAATAGGAACCAATCCACAAAGCTGCTTAAAGGCGGCAAAAATAAATATCTGTCATTGGCTACAAGCCGCAGGCAAACCGCTATAAAAGGGCTGCCGCGGCTTGAGCCAATGTTCTGTTCTTCAACTACTGTTAACAAATAAAGACTTTGTTGTTGGAACCCAGTCTACCTCGCGTTTTTCTGGACGGAACACTGGCGACGAGGGTGGGATAGTCCTAAAACGCGAGACTGAGCACGCAGCAAATACAATGGCTGGAAATAAACGCGCCGTCTGCACCTTTCAATCCCAATGAAGAGGATTGGGAATCCTACGTAGACCGTTTCCAAATGTATTTGGAAAGTAACGAGATGGAAGAGATCTCAGACCAGCATAAGAGGGCTGTTTTCTTGACACATTGTGGACCCATGATCTTCAAAATGGCCAAGGCATTAGCGAAGCCCCGAGATGTGAAGCAAATGACTTGGCCTGAGCTTCAAAGAATACTGAAGACTCACTACGCTCCAGTGGTGTCAAACCTTATCAAGCGGCACAAATTTTACCTAAGAGACCAGAAAGAAGGCGAGACCATCGCTGATTTTGTGGCAGCTCTCCGACAACTGGGGGGAGCATGTGAGTTCCTGAACTTAGATGAAGCGATACGAGATCGAGTAATATTGGGTTTAAGAGACTCTAATTTACAAAGCAAACTGCTAAATAAACCCAACTTAACCGTAGCCGAAGCCATCGCAGAAGCCACAGCCGCTGAAGCCGCGAAAAAATCGGTGGTCAAAATGAAACAGATGAATGCGAACAACGACAAAACGAGCCTAGCCAGAGGAAAGAAACAATTTCCCACCACCACACACCACAAAGATTTTGACGAGACGTCAGAATCCGGAGAGGAAGACGATGAAGTCCACCGCCTATACGCCAACAAAAAAAGGGCGTGAAAAAAGAAATTGGCGGGAATGCGCCAGCTGCGGATAAACCATCCTCAAGCCGATTGCAGATTCCTTGATGCCATCTACAGAGCTTGTAAAAAAAGGGGGCACATCGAGAAGGTCTGCAGAAATAAGAAAAATTACAGCCCAAACAGACGCAGCAACTCTCCCCCACAAACTGAGCCAAAACAAACTGAGAGAAAGTGGCAGCGGAACAAACGAGCCAGTAACCAAGAAAAAACGCATCAGACTTTCACTATCGGAAGCACTCAGACGGAAAGCGGGAAGAAAGTAAAAATAATAGTAAAAATAGAAGGCAGCCCCTGTAAAATGGAGGTAGACTCAGGGTCTTTCTTATCAATGGTGTCATGGGACACCATCAAACAACTGGTCCCAAATATCAAACTTAAGGAGCTCCAGAGACAAAAATTAACCCTAAAGGATTACCTAGGAAACCAAATTCCTGTGGTAGGCCTAGGACATTTCCGAGTCGCCTACAAACAACATGTCAAAGTACTACCGTTGACAATAGTCGACTGAGACCGACCAAGCCTCCTGGGCATCGATGGTTCGCACCGTTGGGCATTGGAATGACCAGAGTAGACCGGGTGGCCGCAACCGACTGGGAAGAAAGCCTGATCCACGAGTTCCAGGACGTTTTCAACGGCTCCCTAGGCAGGTATAGGGGGACCCCAATTTCCTTTAGTTTAGACCCCCAGGTAGCCCCTAGAAGACTAAAAGCCAGACAAGTTCCTTTTGCTCTAAAAGCAAAAATAGAGGAACAACTAAATAAATTAATAGACCAAGGAATTTTGGAACCTGTTGACCATGCTAAATGGGAAACGCCAATCGTAACACCAATTAAACCTGACGGGTCGGTTTGCATCTGCGGAGACTACAAGGCTACCCTGAACCACGCATTGCAACAAAGCGCATATCTGGTGCCAGTCGTACAACATCTACTACATTCACTTGGGGGAGGAAAAGTTTTCGCTAAACTAGATCTAGCACAAGCTTACCAACAGCTTCCAGTAGAACCCTTGACGGCTGAGGCACAGACAATAGTGACCCACAAAGGAGCATTCAAATGCAACAGACTCCAATTTGGAGTGAGTGTAGCCCCAGGCGTTTTCCAGAGCCTCATGGAACGCCTATTGAATGGGATAAAAGGGGTTGTACCATATTTTGACGACGTCTTAATTTCGGCCAAAGATACGACCCAGCTAGAAAAAAGACTAAGAGACGTACTAACAAAATTCAGAAAATCTGGCCTAAAAGTAAAAAAAGAAAAATGCTGCTTAATGACTGATCGCGTCGAATTTCTGGGCTATTTAATAGACGGAGAGGGTAGACACCCTACTGAAAAAAAGGTCAAAGCCATTAAAGATGCACCAGAGCCAAGAAACAAAACTGAATTGCAGGCATTTTTGGGACTAATAAATTTTTATAACGTATTCCTACCCCACAAAGCGACAATAGTGGAACCATTACACCAATTACTGGATAAAAAAACAATTTGGACTTGGGGTTATAGAGAAAAAAAAGCCTTCCAAAAAATAAAAAAATTATTAACATCAAACATCGTTCTTATCCAGTTTAGCAACACACTTCCATTGATAGTGACCTGCGACGCCTCACCGTTTGGAGTCAGTGCCATCCTGAGCCACCAATTACCAGATGGGAGAGAGGCACCCGTCGCCTATTATTCAAAGACTCTGTCAAAAACTGAACATAACTTCTCTGTCAACTAAACAGAGAAGCCTTGGCAATCATTGCTGGAGTGAAATGCTTCCACAAATATCTATATGGAAGAACATTTTTGATAGTAACGGACCATAAACCGCTACTAGGAATTTTGGCAGGAAACAAGCCCACACCGAACATTTTGTCCCCACGAATGACTAGACGGTCAGAATTCCTAGCGGCCTACTCTTATACATTGGCACATCGCCCCGGGAAGCAAATCTCCCATGCAGATGCGTTGAGCAGAGCGCCATTACCGACTACAGAGGAAGACCCGGCACCGACCATGACCACTTTGCAGATAGAGACATGCCCCGATCTACCAATATCTGCAAACGATGTCGCCAGAGCTACTGCAAAGGACCATTGACTGCCCGCATACTGAACTGGGTAGGTAAAGGCTGGCCGGAAAACCAAAAAAACTGAGAACTTTAAACCTTTCCGGACCAGACAAACCAAACTCTCGATTCAAAAAGGTTGTTTATTGTGGGGTGATCGGGTAGTTATCCCTCCTAAATTACAAACTAGGGTACTGGGTATGCTTCACGAAGGCCACCCTGGTATTGTTAAAATGAAAAGTCTGGCTAGAAGCTATGTCTGGTGGCCGGGTATAGATAAGGACATCGAATACTGGGTAAATTCTTGCAACATATGCCAAAAAACCAGGCCTTCCCCACCACAAGCACCTATAAAGAACTGGGAAACCCCACGAGGCTCCTGGTCGCGAATCCACATTGACTTTGCGGGTCCTACTAAGGGACATACCTTCCTAATTGTCGTAGATGCATACTCAAATTGGCTGGAGGTTGTAATTATGCCCTCTACGACAACTGAAACCGTCATTAAACAACTTGACAAACTCTTCGCAACCCACGGCCTGCCAGATGTCCTAGTGTCCGACAACAGGCCACAATTAATGAGTATCCAATTCGAACAATACCTAGCCTCCCTAGGTATACGCCATGCTCTAACCGCGCCGGCCCACCCGGCTGCAAATGGTAGGGTGGAAAGAATGGTCAGGTTTACCAAAGAAGGTTTAGGAAAAATGGACATTGGGGATGTCCAAGACAAAATTAACTGCCTACTCACCCTCCAGCATATCACACCCAGTACTATAACAAATAAAAGCCCAGCGGAACTACTGATGGGAAGAAAACTTAGGTCACAATTAGACAGATTACACCCGAATTATACACCAGAGAACCCCCCCAACTCCTCCACCCGCTTCAGGACATTTGAAATGGGTGACCTAGTCTACGCAAAAAATTTCACCGGGGACCCTTTATGGCTTCCAGGCAAAATCACACAAATTACAGGCCCCCGGTCCTACCGACTAACCATGGACAATGGCAGGGAATGGAAGCAGCACATAGACCAGCTTCGATCCCAGAACATTGAAAGAACTACAATCACGCAACCACAAATAATAAAAAATGACAAAAATGAAACCAAAGAGGGGGAGGAAATACAAGAAAATAATAAAGAACCGATTAAATTAAACCCAGAATACGATAACAAACAAAAAGAGCAAAAAAGAGACTTACAGTTAGAAGAAACTTGCAAGAAGAGTCCACTCAAAGGGGCCAGCCAGGCCAGCTCGATCTGCCCAGAGAAACCAGGAGGGAGCGGCAAAACTACCGGCCTGAGAAACTCAGGCAGCAGTAAAATGGCTGACTCACCCTTCCAGGCGGTTCCATGGGGAAGAGCCGGAGAAACAGCAACCCCATCCGAACCGGTCGAAGTCTTCAGCAGAAATGAACCGCGCAAGTCCAGTAGAGCCAGGAGAAGCCCCACCTACCTGCGCGACTACGTCACCACGTAGGACTGAACCAAGAGGGGAGGGGTGTTCTGTATTAAAATAGTAGACTCCTAAATGCATGATTCTGATTGGCTAAGAAAGCCAGTATAGGGATTGGTTCACTAGGAACCAATCCACAAAGCTGCTTAAAGGTGGCAAAAATAAATATCTGTCATTGGCTACAAGCTGGCAGGCAAACCAATATAAAAGGGCTGCCGCGGCTTGAGCCAATGTTCCGTTCTTCAACTACTGTTAACAAATAAAGACTTTGTTGTTGAAACCCGGTCTACCTCGCGTTTTTCCGGATGGAACAGTTTGCATTCGTCAAAGAAAGGGACTGAGTTACTTGGTATTAAATTCACATATTTTCTGGATAAACATTTAAACTGAACAGTGGGGACAGAGAGTTAATTGATACAATACATTTCTGTCCCCAGCAATCTAAAATTAATAGGGTTACCAGTGCATGTAACATGTTTGTGCAAGTAAGATTACCAACCTTGCTGTCAAGCAAAACCAAGCATTTAATAGTGAGTGCCATACCATGTGCATTAATCAAACAGGTGTCAAGAAAGTAGGGGCAGTCAGGCACAACACAGGTTATTTAGACAAAAACACAGCATCAGACATAAAGATCTCAAGTGCCTATATACAAATGCATAAATTCTGGGGAACAAACAGGGTGAACTTGAACTATGAAACATGGAAGTAGATATGATATAATTATGATAAAAGAAACTTGGTGGGATGAAACCCATAATTGGAACATATTGTTAGAAGGATACAAACTGTTCAAAAAAACCCAGACCCCATAAAAGAGGACTGGATGTAAAGGACCATTATATTGTTACAGAAATGTATGAAACCAAAGATGAAAACCTCTGAGAATGCATATAGGTTAATACAAAAGAAAAAAGAATGACATGGCCAAAGACGTATATTATAAACCACCCAAACAAGCAGAAAAAATAGATGACCTTGTTGCCAACCAATTAGCAAATATATGCAGGAAACAGACTACAATAGCAATGGGGGTCTTCAATTATTCTGATATCAATTAGAAAAATAATTCTGCACTGTTCTATATGTAAAGTGGGTGACTCCAAATCTACAAACCTGATTGG
>BLBF01000043.1:2427193-2450103 GCA_015471245.1 Laticauda colubrina | reverse complement strand
TTTGTTGTTGGAACCCGGTCTACCTCGTGTGTTTTCCGAACAAAACATGCACCAAGTGAGAAATCAAATAGATTCCTAACCAACCTAGCTGAAACTTTGTTATCCAAAAGGTAGAGGATGGAACTAGAGGAACAGCCATACTGGATTTAATTCTTACAAACGGAGAAAAAATGATAGAGGGAATTGAAACTGCAGGAACCTTGGGTGAGAGTGACCATGTCATACTAGTATTCAACATAACACAAACACAAGCAATAGAACATAATGACAACAGTGTCTTAGATTTTAAAAGAGCTGATTTTAATAAATTCAGAGAGAACTTAGGAAAGATTCCATGGATGAAAATCCTCAAGGGAAGAACAAGAATCTTGAAAAGTATGATAATAGAAGCCCAGACCAGCACAATACCACTGAGAAAGAAAAACAAGAAATCCAAGAAGAAACCAGCATGGCTGCAAAAAGATCTCTCTGACAAATTGAAAGAAAAAAAGAACAAGTACAAAAAATGGAAAGAAGGACATACAACTAAGACAGAATATCAGCAGGTAGCCAGAATCTGCAAAGATGAAGTCAGGAAAGCAAAGGCTCAGAATGAACAAGGACTTTCAAAAAAGTAAAAGATAATAAAAAAAAGTTTCTTCAAACATATAAATAACAAAAAAAAAAAAAATCAAGGAAACAGTTGGTCCACGAAATAGAAAAGATGGCAAGGAAGTAACAGGCAACAGAGAGAAAGCAGATCTGCTTAACTCATTCTTTGTATCAGTTTTCATGCAAAAACGAACTACAGCTCAACTTACCAAAAACATAACTGTAACAGACAGACCAGAAATAAAAATTAAAATTAGCAAAAAGAAAAAAAAGTAGGAGAACACCTGTCTGATCTTGATTAACACAAATCACCGGGGCCTGATGGATAACATCCCAGAGTTTTAAAGGAACAGGCAGAGGTAATCTCAGAACCACTCAGGGCTGGGATTCACTCAGCAAAGCGGACGCGGAACAGAAAGAGCGGATGCAGAGCAGACGCGGAACGGATGAAGCGGATGCACAGCGGATGCAGCGGATGCACAGCGGAAGCCTAGCGGATGCACAGTGGAAGCCTAGCAGATGCCTTGCATTAATTACGCATGTGGGGGGGATGCATTGCGTAAGCCACTCGGATATAAAGGGAAGCAGCTCGCACATGGCCAGCATTCTGAGGAAAGATCTGCTGCTGGATACATCGAGTCCTTGCCTGCCCTGCCTTGCTGCCAGCCTGCCTCCAAGCCTCCTGGCCAGCCTCCCTGCCAGCCAGTCTGCCTGCCAGCCTTGGTGCATGCCTGCCTGCCTTCCTTCCTGCCAGGCTTGGTGCCTGCCAGCCTCCCTGCCAGCCAGCAACCCCACAATCATGGGAAAGAAGCGAAAGCCTCAGCAACCTGCCGCCATCCCTGCCAAGAGGGACAGGGCCACCCTCCCGCCCCCTGTCCCTGACTCTGCCTCTGCTGGGGCTTCTGCTGCTCGGGCTTGCTCTTCTGGTGCTAAAGCTTCTGCTGAAGCTGCTCCTGGCGGTGGTGCTTCTGCTGCTGCGGGCTCTGCTGAAGCTGCTCCTGGTCCTGCTGGTTCTGCTGGTCCTGCTTGTGCTCCTGGACTTGCTCGTACTGCTCGTCCTGCTCGTGCTCCTGGTCTTGCTCGTCCTGCTCGTGCTCCTGGTCCTGCTCGTGCTCCTGGTCCTGCTCGTGCTCCTGGTCCTGCTGCTGTTGATCATGCTGCTGCTGCTGATGATGATGATCCTGCTGCTGCTGCTGCTGATCCTGCTGGTGGTGATGATGATCCTGCTGGTGCTGCTGCTGGTGGTGGTGTGGAGGAGCAGCCCCTACAACCTGGAAGCCCCTCTGATGAGGGCCCATCTGGTCCTGCCAAAGGGAGGAAGAGGCGTATGCAACAACAGGAGAGGAGGCAGTACTACATTGAGGAGGAACACGAGGATGAGCTGCTGGAGTGGCTGAGAGAGAATGACTATCTGTGGCGGAAGGGACACCGGCTGTACAGGGACACCAAAAGGAAGCAGGCTGCTTGGAGAGAGAGGGCGGAGAGTATGGGTTACACTTCGGAGGTGCTTCTCGGCTGGTGGAAACATATGCACACCTGGTACGGGAAGCTGCACAGACAGAGAGACCTACGTCATGGCCAGGTGCAGCTTCCTGGAGGGTGATATCCGCCACCGAGGAGCACCAGAAGCCCCTCTCACAACCCTCTCTCTCCGGCAGCCTGCTGAGAGCCAGTCCTCTTCCGGCCGAGAGTCAGTCCCTGTCTCCAGGCAGGTTTCTGTGGAGCGTGCCACGGCGGAGAACCCGCGGACAGGTGTTGTAACCGTGGTGGAGCGCGATGAGGACTCCCTGGTGCGGTGGGTGAAAGGAGACATCGAGTCCACCACAGTCATAGTCGCATCCACCCACCCCAGCTCCACCTCCACAGAAAGGCAGAGAGCCAGACAGCAGGAGGGGCAGAGCCACACTGTCCTCCTGGAGATCAGGGACACCATCCAGAGCAGCATAGATCTCCTCTCTCAGCTGGTCAACACTGACTCCTCATCCTCCAACCGCAAGCCCTTCCTCACCTATGTCAACCAGACCCTCAGGAACATGAGGAAGCCCAGTAGCAGGTGGTGAAGGACCGGATCACCGAGCTGCTTCACAACCCTCCAGATCCAGAGGAACCTGCTCCCACCCAGCGCAGGTCTGCTCCTCCACACCAGGTGATGTCCCTCCCATTCCAAGGCTTCCCACAGGCCCTCACCTACCAGGGCTACGGCTACCAGGAGGTCCAGCAGCACAGGCAGCAGCCCTTCCCAGTCCAGGCACAGAGTCATCGGGCGACACCATTGCCACCTGTTTCACTGATGCCACCGATGCCACCCACGCCAATGATGCCACCGATGACAGCAATGCCACCCACGCCAGTCCTCACCCAGCTACAGACCAGACAGCCCCACTACACTACTCCTTCCTCCACCCCACAGCCAAGCCCGGCCTCAGTACATCTCTCATCAGTACTGGGGCTGACACCCCATGGGATGGAGGAAGGACCTCTCAGCATCACGGGTCTGAGCCAGCTATCCGAGAGCTTTCTCAACACACCATCACCTGTTGTCCTCTCGGGGCCAGGCACTCCAGTGGGGCTTCAGACCAGCACTCCAGCAGCAACCACCTCCACAGCACCTGGACCCTTCACCCCTGAGACTGGGCACACCTCCGAGTGACTGTGAAGACTGCCAGAGACTGGGTGTGGACTTTATTTGGACACTTGACTTGGGTCTTTTTCCTTTTACAGCTTTTTGTTCAGTAAAGTTTATCTTTGATTCACACACTTGCTTCATTTCTTTTTTTTAATAAAGTCTTGGTGGAAACTTTTAGAATTGGTTTAAGCCTTTGCATGCTGGTCCACCCTCCCAGGTGCCACACCTATGGCCCTTCATTATCAATAACAATGTAATAATGATCCATACATGTCAACACAAACACAACTCTTTATTAAATGCCCTGATCATTGTAGGCCCACCCAACATACATGGCCCAATCTCATCAGTGTGATGAGACAGGCTGAAGGAAGCATCCATTAAGCATCTACCATCCTGTCTTGCCACTCTACTGCTCCAGCTGGGGAGTTGCACCAGTGTCTCAGGAGGTTGCGCTGCTTCTTCCATTCACGTGAGGCTCTGTTGGGGCCTTGCACATCCTCAGATGAAGGCTGTAGAGGTCTGCACAGCTAGGCTGCTGGTCTGAAAGTGAGATGCAGGTGAGTTGCTCCCCCTTTTTATAGGCAGTATAGGTGTCCCTTTGCATCCTCTAGGCATCCTCTAGGCATCCTCTAGACATCCTTAATATCCGAGATAGGTCCCCTCTGCAAACGTTCTTTCTGTTTTAAATGCTTTGTTTCCGTGCTGCATCCGTTCTGCATCTGTTGTGCATCCGTTCCGCGTCCGTTCCGCTTCCTCCCTGCGTCCGAGCGGATGCGAGTTGTGCGGATGCGGAACAGATGCCTAGCGGATATAGCGGATGCGTAACGGATGCAGAACAGATGCATTGTGGATGCAGAACCAACGAATAAACGGATGCTGGATGGATAGAGAGGAAGCAAAATGGAGGCAGTGAGTACATCACGTTAACCAATGGATGGCAAGCTTTTTTGTCCGTTTTACATCCTCTTTGCATCCGTTGGTGCAGTGTGACAGGGGCTTTAACAACCGGTCCCAGCGAATAGGTGCAAACTGGGAGAATCCCACCCCTGGAACCAGTACACCATATCTTTCAAAAAAACCTGGAGCACCAGGAAACTACCAGAGGACTGGAAAGGATCTGATGTGGTTCCCATCTTCAAAAAAGGATAAAAAGAACAGATCCAAGAAACTACAGTCAGCCTAACATTAATATCCAGGAAGATACTGGAAAAATTAATAAACAAATAGATCTCTTCAATATTTTCATTAACGACTTAGATGAGGGAATAGAAGGAGAACTTATCAAATTTGCACATGATACTAAGCTGGCAGGAATAGCTAACACCCAAGAAGATAGGCTCAAGATTCAGATGGATCTTGACAGACTAGAACACTGGCCATATTTAACAAAATGAAATTCAATGTAGAGAAAAGTAAAGTCCTACACTTAGGCAAGAAAAACCAAAAGTACACATATAGACTGGGTAAAACCAGGCTTAATACCAGTAACTGTGAGAGGGATATTGGAGTCTTAGTGGACAACCAACTAAATATGAGCCAGCAGTGTGCAGCAGCAGCCAAAAAAGCTCATGCAATCCTAAGTTGCATTAACAGAGGGATATAACCAAGATCAAATGAGGTACTAATACCACTTTATAAAGCCTTAGTAAGACCACACCTAGAGTATTGCACCCAGTTTTGGCCACTATACTATAAAAAAGAGATTGAGACTCGAAAAAGTACAGAGAAGATCAACCAGGATGATTAGGGGACCGGAAACTAAAATATATGAAGGTTACAGGAACTGGGCATGGCTAATCTAGTGAAGAGAAGGACCAGGAGAGACGTGATAGCAGTCTGTCACAGACAGGAAGGGGTCAAACTATTTTCTAAAGCACCTGAAGGCCAGACAAGGAATAATGGATGGAAACTGAACAAGGAGAGATTTAACCTGGAAATAAGGAGAAACTTTCTGACAGTGAGAACAATCAACCAATGGAATAGCTTGCCCTCAGAAGTTGTGGGAGCGCCATTACTTGAGACTTTCAAGAAGAGAATCGACTTCCATCTGTCAGAAATGATGTAGGGTCTCCTGCTTGGGCAGGGGGTTGGACTAGATGACCTTTCCAACTCTGATTATCTGTTATCTGTTATGTGCCCCAAAATAGCATTTGCTTTTAACAACTGGATCGTATTTAACTTGTGTTCTACAAATCTGCTATGTCTTTTTGACAAATCATATCTTCTCCACCCACTACCTAGGCCTTTTATTTTTCTCCAGAATTTTACACTTCTGTTTGTTAAATTCCCTCCTGTTCATTTTATCCAAAACTTCTCACTTTCTCAGCATTTTAGTAATGTCTTATAATTTTTACAATCGCTATAATCATAATCAAATTCTTTATAAGTTCTGACTTACCTAGTTGCGAAGGAAGAGACTATAAACTCTGGGAAAGATCGCCCACATGTTTTTTTTTACAGCACCCTAATGCCCCTTAACTTTCCTGTTGAACTTCAGAATTGCCCTTCTAGGAGTTGTGTTGCCTTTTTGGGAAGTGCTGTTCTAATCTTGTCAGCATTTTTAATTTTCTCCCTTTTGTCCTTTGATGTAAACTACTGTTCCACAGTATTATTATTTTGAAACATAGACATGACCTGAAGATAATTTTCAAGTGAGGGTATGGATCTCATTTTTAATTTGCTGCCCTATAGTTACAGAAGCCCAGAATAATCCTTAAAAGATCTTAATTATTTAATCTAATCAAATCAAACCATAAAAGTTGCAAAGTTGTGATTAAAATTGCAATAAACATATAGAAATCTACTTGGAAATTCAAACAATTTGAGAGAAAAATAAGTTAAAGATATTTTTACTCTTTTTAAGATATATTTTGCCAATACTTTATTTTTTTGCCAATATACAGTACTGGTATTTTAAGGAAACATGTATTGAGGAATTCCTGATGTACACCTAAGGAAGATCACATTGGCTCTCTAGTACAGGACAAATTTTGGGTTTCTTTTTGATACATATTCAACGAGGCGACAATTTTTATCTTATTAGTGATAAATATTTATACTCCTTGGAATTTCCTGCAGTGTCAGCATGCTCCCCCATACTTGCAGCTATACTTTTCCCTTATGCAGCTGCTGTTTTGAGCAGGCCTCCTTTAGTTATTTTATCTCTCATCAGCAAGAGGATTTATGAGTAGGCTAGACCCTGACCTTTGCCCCAGTGGGTGGAGCATACGCAAACAGATACTCATTCAAAAGCTCAAGTGATGAGTTTCTAGCTTTTTTCTTGTGGGACAAAATCAGCTGACCAAACTCTCTTCTTGAATACAGATGTTGGCATTATTTAGACCAGGCATTTAAAAAAAAAAAACAGAGAAGCTTTCCAGATATCCAGAGCAGCTAACAGGATTGAAAAATTCTCTTCATACCATGCGGTTGCTTTTTATTTATATTTTTGGTGCCTATTACTGACAATAGAGTGGCCAGTTGGGCATCATCAAATCAATACATACATGCTAATTTATATGTATAGCAACAATTTAAAAAATGGAGAATAGGAGATTTTCCTTTCCTCTTCTTAATTTCTAAAATTTACTTGAGCAAGATCTATCCAAATACAGGAGAGGATCATTTTTCAGAGCACTTTAAACATAGACCAGTCTGTTATAAAAGAACACATGATCAACTTTCCTGATTCACTGCTTATTTAAAGATTACTTTGAATCTGAATCCACAAATCATAAACTTGGCTTAAACCTACCAACTTAGTAATTAGTAATATTAACCTAGAATTCAGCTGAAAGGGAAAGCCTGGAAATTACTCATAAAGGCCATATTTTCTTTCAAAAGGATGTACAGTTTAACAGGATATGAATTTACCGTAATTTGCAAAATATTATACGAAAGGGCAATTGCAATCAAGATGATGGAAGGGAAAGAGGAGAGGGATTAAGAAGTAGGATGAATGAAAATATTATAGTATGGAGCATAACCGTTTAAAATTTGAAATCATAGTCACTGATTAGAATTTTATCTTCAACTTGTTAATGCTAGGCTGTGCTTTATATCAAATTTAAAACAAGAGATTTTACCACTTATATCATAAGATAATTTTGTGCTGATTTTTATATGAATTAAATAGAGCTAATTTGAAAATCCAGCACAAGTTGCATAGACATGAATAAAATGTGTTACCAGAATTAAACAAACACATTTAACCTTATTCCAATTAAAAGAGGAAAACTGTTTGATTTGAATAAATACTTTCATCAAGAGAAACATTATGTGAGGAAGAGTCAAGGATCTCTTCCTTGATCTCTTCTGATTAAAAATGTCCTAAAGCAGCTTTCCATGTTTCAAAACAGAAACTAGACTATTACACTGTTTAGGCTATCCAAACTAGTTTAGCCCTCAGTGTCGCATGCCTGCAAAGAAATCTGAACAACACTTATTGATTTTATTTTTATAATCATAGAACAGAAAGAGTTTGGTTTGATTTCAAATTCCTTTCCCTTCTAGGTGATCTCAATAATTCAGATAATACTTTTTGTCAGGACTGTTATAAACAACTTTGGTTTCCACTTTATTATTGTCAATGGCTGCTATTATTGACACAAACACACACACAAAGTATGAGAGAGGGAGAGAGAGAGAGGGAGGGAGGAAGGGAGAGAGAGAGAAAGGGAGAGGGAAATGGAGAGAGGGGGAAGGAAAGGGAGAGAGGAAGGAAAAGAGAGAGAGAGAGAGAGAGAGAGAGAGAGAGAGAGAGAGAGAGAGAGAGAGAGAGAGAGAGAGAATCAGTTTTACATGAAATGTAGAATCCTCCTATATTAAAGTCTTCTGGAAAATGAGTTCTTAAGATAAAATATCAATTTCCACTATGATGCATGAAACCATGAGATGTTTTAATGTTATTTTCTTTCCCAATCTTTTAAAATTATTTCCAGCTACTGATTCCACAAAAATGGAAAACATGTTTTCATTAATCCCCTGGTATATGACCACAACAGTTTGCATTTTTCACTGCATTCCACTTTCTTTATTTGAGGTCATGGGATCACCAAGTTCACTCTTTTATAATTTCTTGATGGCTTCCTGTAGTAATAATACTGCTTCTCCCAGATACAGTTATCTGTAAATGCCATCAATGTACTCCCACCTCTATTTTACAGATGTTAATAAAAATAAAATAGATCTTACACTGGTCAGTGATGGGAATCAAAATATAACTAAAAAACAGTTACAACTGTTATTTATAACTTTCTTTCAATTTAAAGTTCTACTTTTTGATATTACAATAATCATGTTATTCTTCCCTTTCTTCCATTTAACCAGTTCCTTATCTAGTGGACACCACTTTTTCAATTTTGATCCTGTCACCTACTGCAGTACATTTTCTGGAGATTATCACCTCTTAAATTTATTTTAAAAATTTAAACTGTGTCTTGGGCCATTGAATCTTCATAATTGCTTCATAAGTTCCAGAAATTCAATTTTTATCACTTAATATAAACTGAAGATGGGGGAAATTGATTTGGGAAAACACTGTACAATGTATCATTGCAATGTGCAAAGCAATTTATCTGCAATAGAAAGCTATTCATACAATATTCTCAACCAGCAACAACCTGCAACTGAAATCTCCATATCTCTTTTGGAAATAGACACCCTATATTTTCCATTCTTACATATTCATATGACATATTTCTCTTGAGTGTGGCCAGATTTAAGCTTCTAGTGCTTAAACATTCAATTATGATGGAACAGTAGAAACAGTGGACTGTTCAAAATATACTGAAGAATTGGTAGATCCTATGTGCTAAATATTGGGAAAATTTTCCAATATAGATTTAAGGTATTTTTTTCAAGAAATTATTTTCAGTTTGTTCAAAGGAGCTTGGATCTGAGACTTGTTCCCACCTACCACATCATGGCCTTTATCTCTGAATCTTCTGTTCTTATAGATATATTTAAAGGGACACCATTTCTCATTGTACTAAGATATGTAAACATTCAATGAAAATAAGACTCTTATTCTATTCAGTATCCTAATCCAGGTGTTCATTTGCTTTTTATTTATTTATTTGTATCACACCTTTATTATTTTATAAATAACTCAA
Organism: Laticauda colubrina; assembly: GCA_015471245.1. Classification (NCBI taxonomy): domain Eukaryota; kingdom Metazoa; phylum Chordata; class Lepidosauria; order Squamata; family Elapidae; genus Laticauda; species Laticauda colubrina. The sequence continues at coordinate 2,440,770 of BLBF01000043.1, read as the reverse complement.
GGAAGTGAGTTAATCCTTCTTCTTTTTCCCACAATAATAACCCTGTGAGATTGAATTGGGCTGAGAGAGAGTGACTCAAGATTACCCAACTGACTTTCATAGCTAAAGCCCATGTCACACTGCACCAACGGATGGAAAGAGGATGTAAAACGGAGACAAACACTTGCCATCTGTTGGTTAACGCGATGCATTGTTCTGTACTCACTGCATATGTTTTTCATACTCTCTATCCGTCCAGCATCCGTCTACTGAGATTTCATCCGCTCAAAAGTTTTGAGCTGCACAAAACCTTTTGAGCGGATAAAGTATCCAATGCGTCTGTTCTACATCCGCTACGCATACAGGGAACATCTGTTATACGTCCATCATCATCCGTTATGCATCCGCTATATCCGCTAGGCATCCGCTGCGCATTCGCGCAACTCACATCCGCTCCAGCAGAAAACGGACACAGGGAGGAAGTGAAACGGACGCGGAACGGACACACAGTATTAGTAGCATGGACGTAGAAAGGATGAAAGCAGATGCAGCTCGCATATAAAGCATTAAAATGGAAAAAATGTTCGTATAGGGGACATATCTTGGATATTTAGGTTGTCTGGAGGATGTCTAGAGGATGCAGAAGGACGCCTAGCGGAAAAACAATATTTCCTATAAAAAGGGGGAGAAATCACCTGGATCTCACTTTCACTCCATCAGCCCTGCTGTGCAGACCTCTTCAGCCTTGATCTTGCTCTTACTCTTCCATCGCATCCAGTCACGTCCACCATGGATCGTCGCACACTCCTTTTGGTAGCCGCCATCATTCTACAACAGTGCGAAGCCCTCTACAAGCTCTTTCACCTGTTCTACAGGAAGAAAAGGAGGCGTCCAAGAAGTGTCTGGGTCCGAAGATGGATCGCGAGAAGAGCCAAGTACGGACTGTATGACAAGCTGATGGTGGAGCTGAGGAACGAAGACACTCGTGCATTACAGAACTTCATGAGGATGCCACCAGCCATGTTTGACAAAGTTGTGGAGCGGCTGAGACCCAAGTTGACCAAGGCAAACACCAACTTCCAGTCCAGCCTGGACCTTGGGCTGAAGGTGGCACTGACTCTGTGCCACCTGGCCTCTGGGACCACGTACAGGAACATGCAGTATGCCTGGAGGGTGCCACACAACACCATCAGCATTGTGATCAGAGAAGTGGTGCAGGCCATCATTGAAGATTACCTGGAGGAGCTCCTCCAATGCCCCTCCACTGAAGAAGGCTGGAAGAAAGTTGCACAGAAGTGGTATCAGAAGTGGAACTTTCCCCACACCGTTGGAGCCATAGATAGGAAGCACGTGGCCTGCAAAGCTCCAGCCAACTCAGGGTCCACTTATTTCAACTACAAGGGCTTCTTCAGCATCATCCCCTTCGCCATGGTTGATGCTGACTACAAGTTCATGTACATCGATGCTTCAGGCAACGGGTCAGCTTCAGATGCCCAGGTAAACAACGCCAGTGACCTCAAGGAGGGGCTGGAATGCAACCTCATCATGGGCTTCCCAGATCCAGACCCCCTGCCCAACGACACACAAGATGTGCCCTACTTCATCATGGGGGATGACGCCTTCTCCCTCAGAACCTACCTCATGAAGCCCTACACGTCCAGATGCCTCACCCATGAAGAGAGGATCTTCAACTACAGGCTGTCCAGGGCAAGATGGGTGGTGGAGAATGCCTTTGGCATCCTGACCAACAGGTTCCAGGTACTTCTCACCACCATGCAGCATCGCCCAGAGACGGGTATCCCTGCCCATCCCACTGCTATTACCCATCCCACTGCTATCCCTGCCCATCCCACTGCTATCCTTACCCATCCCACAAGCATGCAAAGGCTTAAACCATTTCTAAAAGTTTCCACCAAGACTTTATTTACTAAAAGAACTGAACCATATGTGTGAAGCAAAGATAACCTTTATTAATAACAAACTGTAAAAGCAAAATGACCCAAGTAAAGTGTCCTAAGCAAAGATAAAGTCAACAGGTAGCAACCCAGTCTCTGGCACTCTTCTCAGTCACTCTGAGGCGTGCCCATAGTCTCAGAGGTGAAGGGTCCAGGTGCTGTGGAGGTGGCAGTGGCTGGAGTGCTGGTCTGAGGTGCCATTGGGGTACCTGGCCCCGAGAGGAGAACAAGTGATGGTGTGTGGAGGAAGCTCTCAGAGAGCTGTCTCAGTCCTGTGATGTTGAGAGCCCCTTCCTCCATGACATGGGGTGTCAGTCCCAAGACCGATGACAGATGTTCTGAGGCTGGGATTGGCTGTGGGGTGGAGGAAGGAAGAGCGTAGTGGGGCTGTCTGGTCTGCAGGTGAGCGACATGAGGCGTCGGTGGCATCTGTGGCATTGGTGGCACCTGTGGAGTGCGATGAACCTGTGCCTGGACTGGGAAGGGCTGCCTGTGCTGCTGGAACTCCTGGTAGCCATAGCCTTAGTTGGTGAGGGGCTGTTGAAAGCCTTGGAAGGGCTGTGACATCACCTGGGGTGAAGGAGCAGACCTGGACTGCGTCGGAGCAGGTTCATCTGGGCCTGGAGGGTTGTGAAGAAGACCTGTGATCCTCTCCTTGATCACCTGGTACTGGGATTCGGACATGTCCATGAGGGTCTGGTTGATGTAGGTGAGGAAGGGCTTTCTGTTAGAGGATGGTATGTTGCTACACTGCTTTTGATGTTGTCCCTGATTTCCAGCAGGACAGTGTGGCTCTGTCCCTCTGGTCTGGCTTTCTGCCTGCTTTCTGTGGAGGTGGACCTGGGGGTGGGGGTGGGTTGGTCTCTGGTGGCAGTGGCTTCCTCTTGCTCCAACTGCATCAGGGGGTCCTCCACGCGCTCCACCACGGGGACTGCAGCTGTTGGGGGGGTCTCCGTCGTGGGGCACTCCACAGATATCTGCCTGGACACAGGAGCTGACTCTTGGCCAGAAGAGGACTGGCTCTCTGTGGGCTGCCTGAGAGTGAGGGTAGACAGAGGGGCTGCTCCTCGGTGGTGGACCTCACCCTCCAAGAAGCTGCATTTGGCCATCACGTAGGTCTCCCGATTGATGAGCTTGACCACAGCCTGCCCAGACTTCTTGAGGTGCAGCTTCCCGTACCAGGTGTGCATGTGCTTCAACAACCCGAGGAGGACCTCCGAAGTGTAGCCCAGGCTCTCCACCTTCTCTCTCCAAGCCACCTGCTTCCGCTTGGTGTCTCGACAGAGCCTTTGTCCCTTCCGCCAGAGGTACTCGTTCTCCCTCAGCCATTCGAGCACCTAATCCTCATGTTTCTCTTCAATGGAGTACTTTCTCCTCTCCCTATCGCGCGATTGCCTCTTCCTCCCTCTGGCAGGGCCTTCTGGGCCCTCATCAGTAGGGCTTTGAGGTTCTAGGGGCTGGTCCACCACACTACCACCACCAGCAGTAGCAACAGCACCAGCAGGACCAGGAGCAGCACCAGCAGAAGCACCAGCACCAGGAGCAGCACCAGCAGAGTAAGCACCAGCAGAAGCACCAACACCAGGAGCAGCACCAGCAGAAGCACCAGCACCAGGAGCAGCACTAGCAGCAGAAGCCCCAGCAGAAGCAGAGTCAGCGCCAGGGGGTGAGATGGTGGCCCTGTCCTTCTTGCCAGGGCTGGCAGGAGTAGGCACAGGCTTCCTCTTCTTCCCCATGGCTGTTGGCTGGAGATGTGTCTGGCAGCAGGTCTTTCCTCTGAATGGTGACCTGCTTCCGAGCTGCATCCTTTTATATCCGCCGGGCTGACGCAATGCATCCTCCCCGCATACGCAGTGAACGCTTTGCATCCGCTAGCCATCCGTAATGCATCCGCGTCATCCACGAGGCATCCACTCTGCATCCGCTCCTTCCGCTGCGCATCCGCTTCGCTGTGCTCCTCCAGAAGCCCTGCGGATGTGTCATCCGCTTCCATCCGCTTCCATCCACTTCCATCCGCTAGGCTTCCGTGGAGCATCCGCTTAACATCCTCGCTACGTCCTTTCCCCGTCCGTTCCTTTCCGTTGTTGTCCACTCTTTTTATGCAAATTTGGGGCACTTTGAGAGCAGATAACAATGGATGGAACATTTTCTGTCCGCTGTGTCCTTTTTACATACGTTTTGTATCTGTCAGCCGATGTGACCTGGCCTTAAAGTAAGACAAGAACTCACCTGCTTTCTAAACTGATGCTGTAACCACTAGAACAACATGGTTCATTCAAATATAAGCTGGGGTACATTTTAAAGGCATTCACATCAGATATCAGTAGTGTGGAGCCAGGTCTTCCTTATCTATCTTTACCTTTAGTAGGGGTTAAAACACCGTTAGGAAAAAAATGAAGAATGTTTTCTTCTATGAAGAATTATAATTTTATATCTATGCTCTCAAGGTTTTAAGAAGATCCACAAATGTCTGGTTGCAGTGATATTTTTTAACATTCTCTGGAGTACTAGCACCTTTCCAAATGTTAAACATATTCATATCTATTATCATACTAAAAATGAGTTTTAATTTCAGCATATATAAAACATATGGATACCTGGATTCCAAATAGCTAAGCAGTTCCAAGACATGCTGAGTACAGAATCTGTTTGCATGCTATCCTATCAGGCAGAGATAATTTGGAAAGCATATCACCTATCAGCCCACCTAAGTAGTTAAATGAGTTTCTCAGTGAGACCCCTGATGGATTATGGTGCCTGCTTTGGTCTCAATGAAGCACAACAGCAGAAATCAATAACTCACTCCCAAAGGTATATAAGCTAAGCAAGGCATGTAGGGACAAAATAAAGGGCATCTGGCCTACAGGTGGGATTCCTGAGAGAAGATGGGAAGGAGGAGAAAGTAAAGAAAGTAATTGTTTTATCCACTTTCACTGGTCAATTCTATTGAGGGGAATTCAGATTTCCCTTCAAATCTGAATGATCATCTAATCTGGGAGAGTAGGTTTGCCATTAATTCCATACAATTAAGCTCCATTGTGTTTGGCTTGCTAAACTATATTGGGGGGGGGGGGTGTCTTTCTACACAGGAATAGCAGTATCATGGATAATCTTATCATGGATAAGGTAGTGAGTAGGACACATATTTTGTGCAAAGATGTGTATATTTTGTACTATATTTTGTACTAATATTGCACATATTTTGTGCAAAGATGTAGGGCAAAGATTGCATGCATCCAATGAATGTTATTGGTGAAGGGTACTCCTATTAAGAAGACCCAAGACAAAAATAATTTTCATTTCATTTCATTAAAAATATTAAACCAAGTTATTACAGTGAATATATTTATAAGATAAACATTTAGTAATCTTTCTTTCTATAACATCAAAAGTAAAATTCTGTGGCAATCTTCAAAATCTATTTGTCACATCTAAAGCTTTCAAGGCTACATGCTATCTGGGAATTTTAGGCTATAATCTGTTTCCAAATACTATCATTTTTCTCTTTTTAAATTGGAATTCTACATAATCTATTGTTATAATATAAGATTGGTATCATGCTTCTGACACATTTTTTCCCATAAAATGTGGGTGGACAAGGAGCTTGGCAGGCCTCCAGAGAGAAATTGTGGGCATATTGAGACTTTGGAGCTTATGGTTCTCCATTGCTTATTCTATACTATACAGATTCCTTTTCAGTGGCTGTGCACTGTATTTAATATAGATAGAAAATAAATAGAAATCATTCTACAAACACAATTAATAATGAAATAAGGCTAATTCTTCTTCGTATGAATTATACAACTGATGATTTGAAGATTCAACTATATTAATGGCAAAATTTAACATATGTTTCTGTTTACATTCAAGTTTTGAAACCCAGCCAAATTCTTCCTTATTCTTCTTGGCTTTGATTCAACAGGCTTCATTATCTTTGTTGGCTTTGTGGGAGACCTTAAGCTCCTTGTTTATTCAAGCTTGTTTAATCATCTCACTTCATATAGCTCCAGTTTGTGATAAAATGTTAGGCTTTAATATGACATATTACAATTAGCTGCAAGATTGAACAGTCAGCAAGTGTTATTTTAATACTGTGAAAAGTTAGCCAATCACTGCATAAATGAACCAAAATCAATATAAGTATACAATTCGTTGAAATGAAAAATGCATTCTTTATTCATAAAAATTAATGATAATGGATAAAATCAAGATTATACTTCCATATCTGAAAGCAATTACCGTTCCATTATTTTGTAATATATTACATTGAGCTACAGAATAGAATTCTTAATGAGACGAGTTTCCTATTTTTTTTCTCCTAAACATTTACAATATTTTGTAGTGTGATCTGTGGGTAATTTGGCAGAGAAAGATTGCTTAAGTCAATTCTGCAGAATAACATAACAGATTTATTTTATTTTTATTTATTTTGTCAAGCATGCATTTGATAATATATATAAGTATAAGCATGATTATTAAAACATGAAAAAATATGAATAAAAGGGAACATTAAGACAGGGATGGTAGGCACATTGGTGCACTAATGCACGCCCCTTACATATCTCTTAGGAATGGAATGAGGTCAACAGAAGACAGTCTGAGGTTAAAGTGTTTGGGTTTAGTGGAAGAAACCACAGACTCCGGTAGAGTATTCTAGGCATTGACCACTCTGTTGCTGAAGTTGTATTACCTGCAATCGAGTTTTGTGCAGTCTACCCTGAATTTGAATCTCATACAATCCTCTAATCACTAAGTGGAAGTGGAAGCTGAAGATCTGAGAAATCAGATCTTGCTCTTCTTTGTTTTAAGAATAGCTTTATACATTGTATATTTTATTACAAGACAAGTTTAAAAATGGTACATTACAAATATTAGAAAAAGAAAAAGATCTATTTCATATTTAATGAAATTAATATTTGATTATTTAGAAATAAAAAGGTTCCTAGTTAATGCATGAACTGGAGTAAAATGGAATTGCTAGTATCCCTGACAACAACAAGCACTTATGCTTGCACTTGTCATTTACAGATTTTTTTTCTATGCACAGGATAGCTTGCAGTTAGGGTCAAGGTTGACTCAGCCTTCCATGGTTGGTAAAATGAAGATAAATATTTCTGGGAGCAATAGACTGACTCTGTAAACTCCTTAGGGGAGGCTGTAAAGCATTGTGAAGCGGTATATAAGTCTAAATGCTATTGTTATTTAGCTTTCATTTCCTTACCTGTAGAAATGTTGAAGCCCATAAACGAGATCGGATTTTCAATGCAGCACTTTTCCCTTTTTCCAAAAGCCCAACTGAACAGGTGATCATTAAACATTCCACATTTGTGCAGTTCTGTACACAAAGTAAAAATATATATTGATTATTTATTGAAGATATTGACAGAGTCAAATTCCATCAGATTCTGATTCCATCAGAATCTAGAATGCCAACATGTTTAGCTTTTATTTTTAAAAGTTAATAAAGGACAAAAATACTAAGTTTAAAAAAAGGAAAATTCATTAAACAACAGTCTACCTATCACATTAACTACCTATTGTAATTGATTACTGTACGATTGCCACTGACCATGCCAGCCAAAAACTCCAAACCAAAACAAAAGAAAAATATCTCTACCAATGACCTCCCAGACTCCTGCACATGTTTCCAATGTCTTGAAACTATCAATGAAAGCGAAATTTACATCAAATGCCACCTATGCAATAATCTAGCCCACCCTGCCTGCTTAAACACAAACAAAAGCCTAGCTGATATGGTTAAAAATTCAGATACATTCTTTTATCTGTGTCCATCAAGTTCTCCTAAGCTAAACAAACTTAGTACCCTACCTGACAGAACTGAAAGCATAGAATCACTCATTCACTCAATAGAAGAACGCTTAACAACACATTTTGAAACAACTATACAAGCAAGCTTAATTTCTCTTGAAAAAAAAATACAGCACAGATAAAATACCTATCAGCTCAAAATCAAATCCCACAACAACCACAACCACAACCTCAATGACAATCACAACTACAACCAAAAATAACCACCAAACCACAGCTACAATTACTACCCCTTCAAATAATTCCACAGATAATATCTCTTTACTTATCAGGGACACCATGGAATGTGAACAGAAATGTCCAAATGCCATCTTATTTAGTCTCGAAGACACCAACAAATCAGATGACATCACCAAAGTTTGTGATATTATAAGCAACTCAAATACACAGACATCTCTCCTGAAGATATCATTGAAATAACCAGAGATGGCCATGGGTACAAATACAATGACAACTCTGTGGCCTCAAAATTTGGTAGAGTTGTATGCAAAAAAGAGTCCAGCAAACACATATTCGTTCATACAATAAATGCCATTGCAAAAACCACTCCCAACTACAAAAAACTTCGCTCAAGACCAGATTTATCCACACTGCAAAGAATCTGTTTCTGTGAACTCTGAGCTCAAAAACTGTCTAGACCAGGGGTTCCCAACCTGGGGTGCTCACACCCCTAGGGGTGCGAGACAATATTCCAGGGGGTGCGAGAAAAGTCCAGGTAAATAATAGGATATCGGCTATATGTTGGCATTTTTATTTTCTTTTGCAATGGACTAACTTTGTTTTCATTTTAGAGTTAAGTATCGTTATTTAGTGGCCATCACATATATAACTGAAAAGATTCAATCCTACCGTATATTTAATAATTGAATAATTCAATCCTACCATATATTTACGATATATTTCAGGGGTTCTGAGGTTTGAGTGAAATTTCTTTAGGGGTGTGGGGTGAAAAAAAGGTTGGGAACCAATGGTCTAGACAATGGAGAAAAGGACCTATACATTGACTACCGAGTTGATTGCATCAAAAGAAAGTCACACAATCCACAACTCCACATCCAACCCCACCCCATCCAATCCAACATCACTCAAAATTAGGCATGCATGCCTCTAATTACCTCTATTCCAACCACAACTGACCTTAAATGCAAGCTACTCAATGCAAGAACCCTTTAAATAAAATACCTGAATTTCTCCTCTTATTAAATACGGCTAAATTTTACATTATATTTGTCTGTGAAACTTGGTTCAACGCATCTCTCCCTGACTCTATTACCACAGTCAGAGACTATCATGTTTACCGATCAGATCATGAAAGCTGTAGAGGAGGGGGTGTTGCTATCTTCTATAAAAAGTCCCTACATCTAAAAAACATCCAAGTTACCAAGGAGCTTGCTATTCCTGAGACTGTCATTTGTGAACTGCCTTTAAATATCACATTTTGGTTCTTACTATGTTACAGAGCCCCTGATTATAACATCGAACATGCACACAAGCTAAATACACTACTAACATGGGCAGCATCCTGCCCACACGCTTTTATCTTTCTTGGTGACTTCAATCTACCTCATATTAACTGGACCCTTAATGAATGTACAACTGAACCCACACATGCAACCTTCTACAATGCAATAACAAATCTGGGACTAGAACAACTAGTAACCAACAACACTAGACTTAACAACTGCCTCGATCTCATCTGCTGCAATAATTTGAATTCAATTTATGGAATACAAATTAAAGAACCCTTTTTCAACAGTGACCACAACTTTTGTCTCAACATACGTCCACAAAAAAATCATCACAATGATGGAATCCCCAATTATAACTTCAAAAAAAGGCAACTATGATTTTATAAACAATGATTTCTCATCCCTTGATTGGCAATTTCTATTCTCTGGATGCAATACTATAGAAGACCATTACAACATATTTTTACTTAAAGTCAAAAGAGTAATCAAACTATATGCACCATTAACAACTCCCAAAACCAGAAAAAACAAATTACTCAAAACAATAAAAAAGCTTCAATCCAATAAGAAATCACTTCGGTGGAAAAACAAATCTGGTCACATTGCCAACTTCAAAAGCCGATACAAAAATTTATGCCACCAGATAAAGACTGAATACACCAATTATCACATTAAACAAGAAGAAAACCTTCTATGCACCAATTCCACCCGCACTTTCTACAATTTTATGAAACAAATTAAAAGACTCAAGGTCCCTCCAACCCCTGAAAGGGCCTAATGGTAAAGACTGCAACGACAACATTTTTAAGCCAACCACTTTAACACATTATTTGGCTCAGTATTTGTAAACAGCAATGGATCAAGCCAAGTACTTCCCAGTCGAACCACAGACAACTACAATGATCTAATATATATTGATTTTACAGAATGTTGAAAAAGCACTGCACAATCTAAAACCATCTCAATCTATTGAACTGGACGGAATAGTGCCTACTTCTTAGAAAAGCTATCCACTGCCATAGCCGAACCTGTAAGCATAATCTTTGAAAAATCTTTCAGGACCAGCTCCTTGCCAAACCTATGGTCACAAGCCACAGTCATCCCCATCTTCAAAAAGGGAGACCTCAGCCTAGTTGAAAATTAGAGACCAATCTCTTTTATGCTGTGTCACCTGTAAAGTCATGGAATCAATTATTAACCAATCCACCATCCTCCACTTAGAAACAAACAACCTACTCTCTAATAAACAATTTGGTTTCAGGAAAAAACTATCATGTAATCTGAAACTCTTACGCTGCAAAAACATATGGACTACACAACTCAATCAGGGCAAAGAAATAGATGCAATCTACATAGTTTTCTGTAAAGCCTTTGATTCAGTGGTACACGAAAAACTACTTCTAAAACTAAAATATTATGGGATCTCTGGGCATCTGCATAACTGGATAGAAGCATTCCTGTCAAACAGACAACAAATGATCAAAATTGGGAGCGTCCTATCAAATTCTGCACCTGTCAACAGTGGTGACCCCCAAGGCAGTGTTCTAGGACCAACTCTCTTCATATTCTACATAAATGACCTCTGTGGTCATATCAACTGCTGATGATGTAAAGCTATTCAACACCACAGACAATACTACTACCCTTCACAAACACCTTGTGTTTGACTTTCAGAATGGTCTTTGATTATCAGAATGGTCAAACAAATAGCAACTTCAAATGTCAACAAATAAATGCTCTGTCCTACATATTGGCAAAAAAAAACAAAACACCAGAAAATAAAATACAGGCTGAATAGTCAAGACCTTGTTGGTGATCCAAACTCTGTCAAGGATCTTGGAGTACTCATCTCAAATGACCTAAGTGCTAGAGCCCACTGTAACTACATAGCCAAAAAGGCATTAAGAGTTGTTAACCTAATCTTACGTAGCTTTTTCTCTGGTAATATTACACTACTAACTAGAGCATACAAAACATTTGCTAGACCAATACTCGAATACAACTCATCAGTCTGGAACCCACATTACGTATCTAGTATTAACACATTTGAGAAAGTCCAGAAATATTTCACAAGAAGAGTTCTCCACTCCTCTACTCATTGCAGAATACTTTATGCCACCAGACTCGAAAGTCTAGACCTAGAAAATCTAGAACTACGCCGCCTTCGGTCCGATATAAGTATAGCATATAAAATCCTACATTGCAATGTCCTACCTGTCAATGAATACTTCAGCTTCAACCACAACAACACAAGAGCAAACAATAGATACAAACTCAAGGATAATTGCACCAAACTTGATTGCAGGAAATACGACTTCAGCAACAGAGTGGTCAATGTCTGAAATACTCTGACTCTGTGGTTTCTTCCCCAAACCCCAAAAACTTTAACCTTAGACTGTCTACTATTGACCTCACCTCTTTTCTAAGAGGTCTGTAGGGGGCATGCATAAGCACACCAATGTGCCTACTGTCCCTATCCTATTGTTTCTTTTATGTGTATGTGTGTGTGTGTTTTCGTAGATTTTCATGGGTACAGGTATGTAGGTCCACGTGTGTTCAGGTCTTTTCCCATGTAAGATTAAGAATACCTTGCCGATGTTTCGGCAAGGTCCCATTCATCATCATGAGGCTGCTGCTTTCAGCTTCGTGCCAGTGCAAGCAGTGTGTGATCGGAGCTGCTGTCTCTCTATAAATACTGGTGGTGGGGACTGGTGTGCTGGGCTGGTTGGCTGTGCTGCTGCCTCTTGATTGGTTGATGGAGTTGATGTTGGTATAATGGGCTGTGTGATGGCCTTGTGAGTTTTGTTGTGGAGATATCCTGGATCTTGTGCTGTAATATCCTGGGTCATTTGTTTTGTAGTGATCTTTTTTCCATTAGCCTCTCCTGTTTTAATGGCTTGGGTAATTGGTTGTGTGATGGGCTTGCAAATTCTTTTATTGTGGTATCCTGGGTCCTGCATTGTAATCTCCTGGGTCGTTTGTATTTTGATCTCTTTTCTTACACAGGAGGCTAATGGAAAAGAGATCAATATTTATAGAGAGACGGCAGCTCTGATCATACACTGCTTGCACTGGCACAAAGCCGAAAGCACCAGCCTGAGGATGGCGAGTGGGACCTCGCCAAAACGTCACCAAGATACTCTTAATCTTACATGGGAAAAGACCCGAATACACCTAGATCTACATATATACATATACATATATATCTGTTTTTTTAAGTTTTCGTGGGTCCTTACATGTGTGCTGTTCAGCTTTCTTCGGGTATTATCCCACGTCATTGTAGTGCTTTTAAAGTTGTAGCAATGTTTCAGCAGAATCTCATCTGCCATCATCAGGCTTCTGTATTGAGTTTGTATGTGGGTCAGGCTCTCAAAGCCGTTGGTTTTAAATTTGAGGCTAGCCTATTGCTGTCCCAGTGCTTCATGCTCGGCCACATACATTGGACAGACCAATAGAAGAATAAGTACCCACCTGGATGAACACAAAAATGCAGTAAAAAAGCTGGAACACACCTCCTCACTAGTCCAACACATTAAAACCACAGGTCACAACATCAACAGCACCAAAACCCTAGCCACTATAGAAAACCCCAGCCACAGAATCATCAGAGAAGCCATAGAGATTGAAAAAAGACCTGAAAGCATGAATAGAAGAGATGATTCCACCAGACTGTCAATCATTTGGAAGCCTGCACTCTCAAATAGAAAGATCTCCATACCACAAGCCAGGCAAACACCTGGGCACAAACAGACTCCCCCTGATACCTCTAGCTCAAACACATCCCAACCAGGCACCCAGATGAAACCTAGCTTCCTAATAGATAATAGCCATCCTTTCACATGAAGCCAAGCTGCACTGAAAGCCTCCAATACAGGAACACAGTGTTGCCAGCCAATCAAAGCCACAAAACAGACAGAAGAAACCAGAAACACCAATCTAACAAACTCCAAGTCCAAAAAACACAGACCAAGACTTCCAACCAATCAGGATGAAGAAAAAAAGCATCCTGGGACAGCAATAGGCTAGCCTCAAATTTAAAACCAACGGCTGTGAGTGCCTGACCCACATACAAACTCAATACAGAAGCCTGATGATGGCAGATGAGATTCTGCTGAAACATTGCTACAACTTTAAAAGCACTACAATGACGTGGGATAATACATGAAGGAAGCTGAACAGCACACATACATATATATCATATATATATGTATATATTATATTTGTGCTGTTCAGCTTCCTTCAGGTATTATCCCACGTCACTGTAGTGCTTTCAAAGTTGTAGCAAACATATATTATATTATATATTTATAATATTATATATATATGTATGTATGTATGTATGCAT
>BLBF01000043.1:2328993-2421110 GCA_015471245.1 Laticauda colubrina | reverse complement strand
AACCATTCTGGCACAGTGTAGGCTAGCCCCAAATTTAAAACTGAAACCGCTGTGAAAGTCTGACTCACAGACGAACACAATACAGAAGCCTGATGATGGCAGATGAGATTCTGCCGAAACGTTGCTACAACTTTAAAAGCACAACTACAATGATGTGGGAAAATACCCGAAAAAAGCTAAACGGCATATATATATGTATATATATATTTCTTATATGTATCCATGTATTCATAACTATGTTTTTACTTACACCTATTATCTTGTAAGCAATTGACAAATAAAAATAAATAAATAAAATAAAATAAATAAATATACTGGAAAAGATTAATAATAAAAATATTTATCATAATAATAATAACTTAGACCTCTTTAAGAAAAAGACTGTTTTATTGGGAAATTGTCAATTAAAAATCTCTATTTCTGAATGAAATTCTTAGCTTTGGTGTTAAAAGTCAATTTCATATTTTTCAGTAAGCTGCATAAAGAAGTAGTACCTATGTTGATATTTAGTAATTCTTCATAACATTCTTACAACATTCTTTTCCCCTTACATTTAAAACATAATTAATGGGATACATGAGCTTGCATATCATAACAACAATATCTAAAATATTATTTGTTGAAACTGTCAGTTTCAACATTCATTGAAACATTCATTCAACATTCATTCAACATTGAAACATTCAGTTCTTTTTGCCATTTGATTTTGGATGCATACTGAAAATCCACTTTTTATTACAATATGTTGAAAGCATAGTGCTGTTCAGGGAATACAAGTATTTTGTGAGATATACTTTAAAGAGCATTGGCATTTGCTAAATATGCTTCTAGCATTTCAGGAGAAATCATTAGTAGTATAAGTAGTCATTATGTTAATTAGAACAAGTGATAGTCAATTGGATGATGTTACAAATAGTGAAGAAGGAGTAATCCCTACCTATGTACATATATGTGTGGATGCCAATTGTACAACACAACAAATATTAAATTATAAGCCTTCTGTGTCCAAAACCCCAAATCTCCTGATACAGAACTATATAAGATGGATTTATGTAAAATAAAATATGCTCTTATAAAAATAATGTTATATGATGTTATATTATGTAAATGCAAAGTTAAATTTGTACCCAAAATTATAGAATATTACAGTAAATGTTTCCTCATTAAAACTGAATGAATGATTGTGTTTTCTTTTTTTGTTAAACTCCAATCCACTTCCTCAACAGGAAACTGATTATACAGAGCTTTCTGAAAGGCAATATTTTAGAGGAAGTATTTGTTTAGCTTTTCTTATTTAATCACTCTCTAATCTAGCCAAAGTGTTTATTCTCTGTAATGTAGGAGCAATGGAGACATGTCTTTCTATTCACAGTTGTACCAGATCAAAAAAAGAGCTTTGTAATTAAAGGCTAAGTCAGAGATTTCGAAAATAAAACAAAAAACAGATGCATAAAACTTAGATTGAAAGACCATTTTGTTGTGAACTTTGTCACAATTGAACAGACCTACAAGTCAGGATTCAAAAACTAGTCCTCATTTTACAGGTATTTTTTGACTTATGACCACAATTGGACTCAACATTTCCATTGCTAAGCAAGGCAGTTGTTAATTGATTCAGATTCCATTATATAAACTTTTTTCCACAATTGTAAAGTAAGTAAATTGTTAAGTAAATCACTGCAGTTGTTAAATGAATGTGTTAAATTAAATGTGTCGTTAAATGAATCTGGTCTCCACCATTAACTTGTTCAAAAGTTCCAAATGGTTGTTTAAATACCTCCAGTTGTCAAGCACTCAAATTTTGTTCTTTTTGACCATGAGGATCTGCCATAGTTGTAAGTGTGAGAACTGATCATAAGTAACTTTTTAAAGTGCCATTGTAACTTTAAACAGTTGCTAAAGAAATGGTTTGAAGTTGAGGATAACCTGGACTTTTCTAGACTCACAGGCTAGTTTGGATTTTCCCCATTTTTTGAATAGGATGCACTTTCCAAAGAGTGAGCCGCTTGTTTTTGAAAGAGGGAGTTTGAAAAATAGTTTGACTTACTGTTCAGAAATTTTAAAAAGGAAGAAAATGAGCCAAACATGTTTACTATGCTAAAGCAAGACTTGTTGCTCACAACAAGCAGCTAAAAATTCTAACCATGCACTGGTAGGATTTAATGTAATCTTTGTTTGCTGTAAATGCATGTGGAACATTCCTTGTGCAAGATTATGTGGTAGCACCACACTATAAATATACATGGGAGATGGTTTCTTAGTGCTAAGATGTGTAAATAGTGACACAGATGATAAATCATAACCTGTTTTCCTCTTCCCCTTCAGCTTGTATTTAAAATAGAAGTTGAGAAAAATCTAGATTGTGAAATGCTACCTGTCTAAATCCCATCCACTTGAATCAAACTATTGGAAAACTTACATAGTTATTTTTACTACAACATTGCAGGTCCTTCTTCCCCATGTTATTTGTATACAAAGATTAACAAATGAGACAGCCATTTGTTCAATTTGTCTTGGTAGTTTATATGTTAATTATTATCAAAAAAATAACAACCCCTTGAAGCACTATGGTTGAATAGACTCTCTATGAGTTAGTAATAATTGTTTCATAGATAGCCTTCCCAGAATTTAGAATTTATATTTGCTTAGCCTTGATAATCAGGAAAAGAAATGAAGAATGAGAATTACCTGTTAAATGGTAATTATTAAGTGTTGCTGTGTCCTCCCTCTCAGTGCCTGGAGACTGTTAGGGGCTGGATGGGGAGCTAAACCCTTGCAAGACCGAATGGCTCTGGATTTGGGGTTCGTTGGCTCAGGGAGAACTGCCATCTTTGGTCTTGGATGGGGTGGTACTATCCCAAACAGACTGTGTGTCATCTAGGGGTTTTCCTGGACTCATGGCTCCTGTAGGTGGCGGTCATAGTAAGGAGGCCCTTTGTGCAACTGCGGGTTGTGCATCAGTTATGTCCTTTCCTGGACCAACGGTCCCTACTCAAACCCTAACACTTCCTGTCTTTATTATTGCAACACATTCTACATTGGGCTGCCCTTGAAGAACATATGGAAGCTCCAGTTGGTGCAAAATACAGTGGCCCACATGGTTTTGTGCAGACTCTGGTGTACACGTTTCATCTCTCCTGCACTGGAAGTGGAAACTGCACTGGTTGCCGATTTGCTTCCAGATGAAATTCAAGGTGCTGGTTGTCACCTTTAAAGCTCTTCATGGCTTGGCACCAGGTTATCTGAGGGAATGTTAACCCCTTAAAGTGAGGAGGAAGGGAATGCTGCGGGTCCCATCCCTGACGGAGATATACCTGGTGGGACCCAGAAGAAGGGCCTTCTCCATGGTGGCTCCCTCTCTATGGAACATCATTCCATCAGAGATTAGAATGGCCCCCTCTCTAATACTCTTCCAGAAGGCACTGAAGACCTGTTTCTGCCAGTGGGCCTGGGGAACCCAGAGTGGGATGGAGTCAATCAAATGGCTCTTGTAATCTGTTATCGTTGGGGCTGGGGCTAGGAATTGGTGTTTTTTTATTTATTTTTTTCCAGATTTTGTTGTACTTTATTAATTTATTTGATCCTTTTTTTATTTTAAATATGGTTTTACATTCTGTAAGCCACTTCGAATCACCATGGGCAAATAGATGGCAATATAAATAAATAAAATAAATAGAATTTGCAGGTCTTTAAAAAAAAAACCAACCAATGCCAGTGTTTCAACATGCATAAAATATATTATAAAATAAATCCAAATATAGATTTGAATTAAAATAGAAAGAATCAATAAAATAAAAAGTAAATAGCAGATTATATGTTTCATTCTGTCTTTTTTCCCCAGTTATTATGTCTTTATTTCTCTAACAAGATGGAAAATGTTATATCTAGAAAGAACAGAGAAAACCACCCGATTTCATAGATAGGATATTTTCTTGAACACATTAAAAAGTATTTTTAGACATAATTATGACTCAAAAGTAAAATTCCATATGGAAATTAAAAAAAACTATTATTATGTCCAGTCTTGATACAGCTAATTTTATATTTGTAGATTGAACTGAGAGTTCCACATCTTGTTGTCTACTAGTTAACTATAAATGATTCCCTAAGTGATGATGTTACATGCCTGAGCACACTAAACTAATATTTAAGGAGAATGGGAGTGTTATGAATATTTCTTCTCCACAAAACAAGCTATAAAAAGTTCTTCCGTGATCATGAAAAATGAGGATCCTTGAATATATAGCACAAAAATATCTAATTATCTCACCAGAATTTTTGCAGAGTTTTTTTGATACTCCACCAATTTGACTTCCCTCCGTCCAACAGAGTGAGGGATGGAGGAATTGCGTAAAAAAGCAGCAAGCTCTGGAGTGTCTTCTGGGACAGTAAACTATAAAAAAGAGAAATGAGCTTGAAATAGCCTAGATGAAAATACTTATACATAATTATAGAATTAACTTCCTAGCATTATCAAATTTCTGAAAGTCTAAAAAAGCAAACTTTCAGTGAACAGAAGAATCAAGACACTCTTACCTTTACTTCCAAACTGTTAATGGCAGAACTTGTTTGACACTTCAGAGGTCCATGTGTCTGAATGTGAAGGATGTAAAGAAGGAATTCTGTTTTGCTCAGTACTGGCCATTCCACATACAGGACTGTATCATTGATGGCACTTGGCCCAATGTTGTGCAACTGTTTGAATTAATAATAATAATAATAAAAATATTTCGTAAAAATTTTATTCACCTCATTATGAATTTTTTAAACATTATTCCTACTTCACTACTGCAGTCCTGTCAATACCTCTTGAGCCAAACTTATGAAAAATTCTCCATCGTGGTGCAAACTGAAGACCTAATTAGATCTACATGGGACTGCTCTTGAAAAGCATCCAGATGCTGGTTCAAAATGCAGCGGCGTGTGTATGCTTTGTACAGACTTAGGCCTGCACATGTCACTCTCCTATGGGAGCTGCATTGGCTTCCAGTTTGCTTCTGTGTGCAAATCGGTGCTGGTTGTCAGGTTTAATAATACCCTATATAGCTTGGGACAAGGTTATCTCTTCCTTATTCCATCCATCCTCCCCAGATTGGGTAGGCAGGGAATGTTGCAGACCCCTTCTCCTAAGGAGATATATCTGGGGGAACCAGGAGAAGGGTCTTCTCTAGATCCCTCCCTTTGGAACTTCATCCCTATGGACGTTAGACAGACATTTGCAAAGAACTGAAGATCTGGTTTTGCCAATAGGCCTTGGGAACCCAGAGTGGGATGGAGTGCGTCAAATAATTTGTTTTATTGCTTTTTGTCTCCAGGAGGTACTGTTTTTAATCTTTTTATCATGGTTTTTGTTGTTGTAGTTGGTTTTTTTTTTAGAAGCTGCTTAGTCTCATTGAAAACCAGGGGTAGGATTCTACCGGTTAGGACAGGTTTGGACGAACTGGATGTTATATTTACATCTGGCTCACTGAACCGGTAGTTGAACTGACCGACTGGTCCTGTCCACCCTGCCCTCCCCTCCCAGGAGTATCCACGTGGCTGTTTTGTATGCAGATAAGTGCAGGGTCTGCATGAAGGCTCTGGGAGGACAAAAAATGGGCCAAACTGGAAGTCTGAAAACAGGCCTGTTTCTGACTTCTGGTGGGTCTCTGGAGCTTGAGGGAGGCCGTTTTGCCTTCCCAGGGAAGCCTCTGGACCCCGGGGAAGGTGAAAAACAGCCCTTCTGGAAGTTCCAGTAGGCCATGGCCACCATGGCCACACCCACCAAGCAACCAGGCAGCAAACCAGTTGCTGGGATTTTTGAATCCCACCCCTGCTGAAAACAAATGGGTTCTTTAAAAAATAAATGTAACTCTATGAAGGATGCAAAGACTGCAACTTTGAGAACTGGTCATAATCACCTTTTTCAATACTGTCATAACTTTGAATGGTCTCTAAATGAGCAGTTTATAAGTAAGGACTACTTGTAATCAATTATTACTAATTTGTTACAGGTATTCTTGGAATTCTAATAATTATGTGCTGATAATAAAAATTCTGATAATAATTGGGAGCACAATATCTTTCCCAAACATTACAACTAAAATTGTCTCTTTAAAGATATGTTCCTAAAGCAGAGATATTATTCTGGTCAATAGTAAAACAAATATTTTAATATGTCAGTTTAATCATTCTTTTCCAAATGTTCTCAATTCTGCATCCCCCTTGCCCACTTCATACCTTACCATTTCAGCTATAATATTTTCAGTTTACTCAAAATAATATTGACATTATAGTACTATAACAAGAGGCTTTGGGAGCACAGCCTAAAAATATGATAAGTATGCTTTTAATACACGAATGTGCTAAACTAGTGACAGCATATTAAACTTAACTCAAATTATCAATAACATTCAGTGAGCTCAATATCCGACATAAACAGTGCTTGCCTTGTAAGATTTCAATTTATAATTTTGTTTATATTTTGTTATCCATAGTTCCTTCTGAGATTGCCCATCCTGTCCTGCCTACTGATTTGTAAATAAAACCATATGTGAAACATCCTGTTTCCCTCTCAAATTTAGTTATCCAACAAATTCCAAGGAGATTATGTATTCATTATATTTCACTTCCTCCATAGTGTTCATTTGAGTAATCCTTTGAAATTGAATGATAATAATATATGTTAACATTTATTAAAAGTTGACATTCATTTCATGATGTGGTTTCTAATTGGCTTTTAATTTGTACTTTGTTGTAATTTAGCTTAATTAATGTAGATTATTTGATTTATCTAATATACCTAATTTCTGGGATAAGGACATGAAACATCACTTTTCTTCATGTCCTGGAATCTTAATAATACAATTGCTTCTTCCCCAAACATGGCCACACTCAGTTAGGAACCCAAAGAGACAATAAAGCTGCACTCAACTGTGAATTCTGATGAAATATTTCTAGATGTTGAAGAATAAATAGAATTCTTAATTGGCTCAGCCAGCCAGCACTGCCTAAAGCAAGATTCAATAATCAGCATATCCAGAGATTTGTGGTAGACTATAGTGGAAATTCTGTAACCTTCCAAAAATCTTTGAAATTCACAACAAACTTCACAATTGGCCATGCTGTCTAGAAGAGGATTAGCAGAAATAGAGGAAGTAAATTAAGCATGGCAAGAATACTTTCTTGGTTGCCAATAAACTTCATTTTGTGTGTTATGTATAAAATATGTAGTTTCTTATTAGAAAGCTTTTATATTTGTTTGTTTGTTTGTTTCTAACCTCATATATGTGTTCCACTAAAGGTCCAATCTCATCTTCTTTGATAGGTTCATCTTTTGGTTTCCAGTTATGAATTGGCAACACAATTTGTGGAGGGTGAGAGACTCTGAAACAGTTCATAAATAAAATCACATGACATCACTTGTTGCTTAACAAAAGAAGAATTGGATGCAGAAGTAGAATACTAAATGATAGCTGATCCTCCACTGATTCATTTATTTATATATTTATAAGTATTTCCTTAAAGATAAAGCCCAGGTAGTTTTTTTTTAGAAGGAAAGACATCTTTAGCTGTGCTGCAGTATTAACAGAGATGCTCATGATACAGCTCTTCAGGCTTTAGGCAGCTGTGACATTAATTAAGCATATCTGCAAGATGGTAGCACAACTGTATGATTAAAGACTTAATATTCATGCACAACATGACAAAAATGGAGAGGCCTTCAATTGCATTGTTATAATAATCATTTTGAATTTTTGACCTTTTTGTGGATATTTCTGATACTAATTAAATTTCCCCAAAGGCTACAATTTCAACATCATATACATATGCATTTATATAGAATCTCTCATGTACAGTTTAACCTTTAATGATTACTAAAAAATAATACAGTCACTTCAATAGATGCCAATAATCAATTCTTGATGTTTTAAATAAATTGTTTTGTAATAGGCAACAAAAACACCCCCCCAAAGTGTTTCAAGAAGGGATGTTTTCTTAACTGGATGTGTATAAATGCTCCTGGAAACTTCCCTTGAATATTCCTTAGAAAATTTTTAAAAATGCCTTCATTATACATGATATGAGCAATGCCTATACTGGCAGGATATTCTTTCAAGAAATACACAGCTACTGTCCACTTATAGAATATTAAGGATATATATCATTTTTTTATTCTATCAGCAGCATTTTTCTATGGATCAGGTGATTAGCTTTAAATATTTAATTTACATGTCAGAATAGTTACACATTGAAAGAAATTGTTTTATAATAATAAAGTTAAGAATATTTCTTGTCCCAAGTTGAACCTTGGCATATGTTTTTGAAGATAAGTTTGCTGTGTTGTACTCTTTAAAAAAATTCAAAAACATTGTGAATATCATGTCCTAACACAATCCTGCTATATGAACAAAACTTCTTGGGTAGCCTAAAGGAACTTTGGCTATTTTCCCCTCTAACTGTACAATTAAATCTAATTTATTGTGACAAAAGACTGATATATGAGTAAGACTGAATAGAATGGCACAGGATATCATAATTTTATACCCACAGACACAGACAGAGACACAGACACACAAACACGCAGAGTTGCCAAGGACTGAATTAGCTGTTAAACTGATAGTAATCGTTTTATCATATTGTGTGATTACTTAAAAAAACATTTGGCATGGATTCATCCTTTTCCATCACTTTCACATGGCTGCCACTTACAGTTAAGTTTATATACCAGTTGGCAAATATACAATCTGGCCATGCATACAGCAACAACCAATGTGTAAGAATTGTTTTGATAGATTAGGCAACCAACAGACCTTCTGAAAAGAAGTATCTTTTAAGACTTATCATATTGGGATTCAATATGTTTAAGTACAATAATACACAATTACAATAAATTAAATAATTATGGTTATTTTATATTTGACTCAGAATAAATATACTTACCCTCTGATCTGTACATGAGCTATTGCACTGATATCAATCTTAAGTTCAACCAAATTACTGTTGGGATTAACTTTGTTGGAACTAAAATAAATTAGGGCAAAGTTTAATTATGTTTCAAATATGTGGCTCTAAAACATTTTAATTTAAATCTACAATGATCAAGGAATACAATGCTTTTTCCACCAGGCACTCTAGATGGGTAGACTTTCCAAATATGTCCTTCGTCAAAGTAAAATAGACAAATTAGGCATCAGTACATTAAAGTACAGTACTGTACAATACAGCATTTCTTAAAGCTTATGCTTGTAGAATTCTTTCCCCACTTTGTAAAATTAAGAAGAATCCAAAAAGAATTTATGCTTGCATGAATTATACATACAATGTTCTGTATTAAACATTAAAACTGATACATTTGTAAAGTATTCATGTACTAAATCAAATACAATAACAACATTACATCTATTACATATTAATATACTGTAATTTAATTTCATGAAAACTATATTTTAACAAATTTTTAAAAATGAGAAGAATTATATTGTTTTAAATATTTGCAAATATATTTAATATCTTTCAAATAATTGTGATTTTGTTTGATCCCTAAGAGTATCTTGTGGTAACCCCTTCCCCCCATTTCCTAAGACCACATTTTAAGAAATGCTGGTATAGATCAAGAACAGATACCCTCATTCTCTTCAAATGTCTTGGACTGAGCATCCATAATTCATTCTCTATTTGTTATATTGTTGAGTAGATGGAGGTGACCTTCAGACAACCAGGATTTGCAGGATACAGAGATGTAACAAGATTGATTATTTAAATTTATTTAAAGAGATCACTTTGGCGGAAAAACAAATCTGGTCATGTTGCCAACTTCAAAAGCCAATACAAAAATTTATGCCACCAGATAAAGACTGAATGCACCAATTATCACATTAAACAAGAGGAAAACTTCCTACGCATCAATTCTACCCGCGCTTTCTACAATTTTGTAAACAACAAACTAAAAGACTCAAGGTCCATCCCATCCCTGAAATGACCTAATGGTAAAGACTGCAACAATGACACCATTAAAGCTAACCTCTTCAACACATTATTTGGCTCAGCATTTGTAAATAGCAATGGATCATGATCAGTATTTCCTAGTTGAACCACAGACAACTACAATGATCTAATATATATATAGATTTTACAGAAGACAATGTTGAAAAAGCATTGTGCAATCTAAAATCATCTCTATCTATCGGACCGGATGGAATATGTGCCTACTTTTAAAAAAACCTATCCACTGCCATAGCAGAACCTCTAAGCATAATCTTTGAAAAATCTTTCAGGACCAGCTCCTTGTCAAAATTATGGTCGCAAGCCATTGTCACTCCCATCCTCAAAAAGGGAGACCCCAGCCTAGTTGAAAATAACAGACCAATCTTTTTATGCTGCGTCACCTGTACAGTCATGGAATCAATTATTAACCAATCCTTCATCCTCCACTTAGAAACAAACAACCTACTCTCTAATAAACAATTTGGTTTCAGAAAAAAATTATCCTGTAATCTGCAACTCTGCAGAAACATATGGACTACACAATTCGATCAGGGAAAAGCAATAGATGCAATTTACATAGACTTCTGTAAAGCCTTTGATTCAGTTGTACATGACAAACTACTCCTAAAATTTAAATCTTATGATATCTCTGGACACCTGCATAACTGGATAGAAGCATTCCTGTCAAACAACAAATGGCCAAAAAAAAAAATCAAAATCAAATTCTGTCAACAGTGGTGTCCCCCAAGGCAGTGTTCTAGGACCAATTCTCTTCATTTTCTATATAAATGATCTCTGTGATCATATTAAGAGCAACTGCATTCTCTTTGCTGATAATGTAAAGCTATTCAACACCAATGACAATACTGCTACCCTTCAAAAAGACTTCGACTATGCATCAGAATGGTCAAACAAATGGCAACTTCAAATCTCAACAAATAAATGCTTTGTCCTACATATTGGCAAAAAAATAAATAAATCAGAAAATAAAATACAGGCTGAATAGTCAAGACCTTGTTGATGATCCAAACTCTGTCAAGGACCTTGGAGTACTCATCTCTAATGATCTAAGTGTAACTACATAGCCAAAAAGGCATTAAGAGTTGTTAACCCAATCCTACGTAGCTTTTTCTCTGGTAATACCACACTACTAACTGGAGTATACAAAACATTTGCTGGACCAAAACTTGAATACAGCTCATCAATCTGGAACCCACATTACGTATCTAATATTAACACATTTGAGCTTCGACCATAACAATCAAGAGCACACAATAAATACAAACTCAAGGATAATTGCACCAAACTTGATTGCAGGAAATACGACTTCAGCAACAGAGCGGTCAATGTCTGGAATACTCTACCTGACTCTGTGGTTTCTTCCCCAAACCCCAAAAACTTTAACCTTAGACTGTCTACTATTGACCTCACCTCTTTCCTAAGAGGTCTGTAGGGGACGTGCATAAGTGCACCAAGTGCCTACCACCCCATCCTATTGTGTTTTTTAATTTTTTTCTTATATATATCCATTTTATGTATTCATAATTATTTTTATACTAATGACTATTATCTTGTGAGTGACAAATCAAATAAATAAATGTACATATCTACATATTTTAATCTGTTTTGTTTGACATTATTGTTGGGTAGATTACAGGAGAGTCATTATCATCACAGACTTTGCCCTTGTGGTTCAAGGGCAAAGAGGTAGAACATTTTGCCTATGATTTCTTTTGGTGTTCGGTATATAATATCTAAAAATGTACTTTGTTCTCCCCAATTATTTCAGAATTTGAGAATTATATAAACAAAGATCATGTTAATTATTCTTAAGGACCAAATATCTTTACCAAGGCAGATAACTGCACAAAACTTTGATTTAGATATATTGTTCTATTGTTTTATGATAATTTCTTAGTAATATGTTTGCTTTAGCAATATAGTTGTAATGCTAATCAAAGACCATAATAAAGAATTTTTTTCATTATATGTATATTCTTACCTTCGCACTTGGAGCTTGAATTCAATGCTCTGTTCAGGATTTTCAAAATGCTGAACAGTAAATCTGATCCCTGCAGAAAACTATTAAGTGAAATTATATGTAAAAACTCTGAACATATGACTAAATTATGTTTATAACATAACATTATACAGAAGTTGCCTTGTGTGAAGGCAGTTAGTTGGTTCCTTTTCAACAAACAATTTACAAAAAGGGGGCAATTAATTCTACAAATATATGTATAGTACTACCCACTTCTGTCTTATATACAATATTTATTAATTTTAAAAAGAAACTAGAGTTTTTACTTCCGTCCTTCCCAAAGCAGTAAAACAATTGACATCTTGTCTGTCTATTTTCTTTTTATTAGTGTATTGACCTTAAGGTTCAATGTATACAACCAGAAATATATGTGTGTTTGTAATAATTACTGAAATGTGCAAGATTATGGTCATGTTGCCTTGAAAACTAATGGGATGTTAAGTATTACTCACAAGTTTGTTTCTATCTCAGGTAGGAACAGCAACATTTTGTGAATTTTGATGATTTTGTGAGATTGCTAACTATTAAATAAAATTTATTTATTTATTATTTATTCATACATACATACATGTATGCATACATACGGATCTTATGAATACCCCAATAGAGAATGTACCAGGGAATCTATAGTCAGCAATTTTCTGGTTGTGTGATATTCCTCAAAATCCTTCAATGACAAAAGAGTCTTGAAAGAAGCTGGGTCTCCTAAATCCATGAAATGAATATTGTATTTTTTTTTAGATTTTATTATTATCTTCCCAGAGAGTTTGGCTATCTGATAGTTTACAAAAAATTCATTTGACTAGATAAACACAGCATAAAAAAACAATATCTGCACTACCCAATTCTTGCAGGCTTAATAACGTATTTATAGTATCTACTTCTGGCAGCCGAATGTAAATTTTTCTGGTTCTCTGAGATCTACTGGAGCAGATATGTACCACAGTTCAAATGATCTATGAAAGCCTCTTTACATTAGCCTTATTGTAATGCTTTATTTAAACATAAAATTGATGTATGTGTTAATTAGCAGCAGATGGTGCCTTTGGGTGGCAATGGGTTTTAATGAAGGTTTTTAGTCCTTGACACTGCTAGCAATAATGGGCAAATGAGGTTCACATATGCCAACAATAAAACTCCACAGAGGTCAACAGATTTTATCTGTTTAAAATAGAAAAGTTTTTTGGAAGGAAGGAAAGAAGGAGAGAGGAAGGAAGAAAGGAAGGAAGACAAGAAGGAGGGAAGGGAGGGAAATGGAAGGAAGCTCTAAGAATGTTTTTGTGCAATGTAACTTCATAAATATTTTAACAGATTGTCCTCTAATGTCTATTCCTTCAGTGACTGTTCAAAGTTAGGGAAGGGCTAAATGAGTGGTGGTTATGACCAGTCCTCAGAGTTCCAGCTGGTGCAATTTCCACATGGTCACAACATCATCATTTCTATTTTTCTTTGCTGCTTCCCACAAATAAAGTCAGTGGGAAAAGTAGGTGGAAAGTAGGAAGTGAGGTTTTCGCTTAATGATCTATATGGTCCTCACTTAATGATGGCAACTGGGACTACTGGAGCTATCATCATTAAGTAACACTATAACTGGATTGCTAAACTATGGCAATTCTGGTCCTAATTGCTGTAATAAGACAAGGGTTATTTGTATAATGAAATGTGATTATTTATGTAACAATAGTATATTTTAAAGTTTAGTATGTTAAAAAGTCAAAAGGATGTCCTTGATTCTTACTGAATTATGTCTATGAAAATTAGAATTATTTATATATATATTTCAATAATGAATTATTGAAGAAATAACATCTGGAAACCCTGAAAGTTGTGTATAATAAAATGTTTTAGGCTACATGGCAAATGGTTGTGAGACTGTGGTAAACGAGACCATAATCAGATCCAACTGTGATGTACCCTCATAATAAAAATACAGAAAAATGAAATCAATAAATTGGGAAATTATTATAGTATTTGTACTTCTTTATATAATTCTACTCACCCGGATCTAGCTGATATAGATATAACTACAAGTATTTCAAAAAATTGTTAACAGTATAAACTAGTTTGTGTCCATGCAGGAATATGCTCAGCTATACTTTCATGTATGTGAAAGGGCTGGAGCCTGACAGTATAAATCTAAATCTGGAGAAACCACATCAACTGAATTCATTGGTCCATCAGATGGCAGCCTTAGTTTCAGTAACACCTATGGAATGTACATGCTTAAAGCCCTCAAATTTAATTAATCATATGTGATCACTAAGACATGACAACTTGATGCAAATAATTAATCATCAATCACTATGACTAGAATGTGCCAGGAGTCACAAATAAGGCCAATATTATCTCTTTATATGTACAGTAAAATATTCAACTACAACTTCACTCCCTGCATATTTTTAAAAAGTTATCATTCACTAACATAACCTCTTATAATGTCAGTGGTTTCCCATTAATTCTCTAAACAATTTATCTGCTATAATTAATAATATTTTTGATGTTGCCTTACATTTGTTCCAGCTTCCATGGGATTCCCAAGATCACAAATCACTGTTCTAGTTTCATTTTCCATCTTATAATCACAGCTCAGCACACGTAGTGCCTGTAACCAAAGAACACCAACATGGAGGTGAAAGGTCAATCCAGAATGTGTCCTGTTGGAAAAATGAATGATCTTCAGATAGCAAGATTACTGCTGATTTCAAACACCTGTACAGAAGTCTAAAAATTCATTCATGAAAGATAAATTTGCCATTCAAAAAACAACAAACTAGAGATCTGCACAAATGTTAACAATGCTGAAGGATATGTTTGTTATTATATATATATTATCTATGATATTATTTGTTTCTACTGCAAGTACAAAAGAAATAGGGAGAGATCACTGGAATTACGTTTCACCATATCTCAAGTACAGTAGGTTGGAAAATGAAATTAATAAAGCTATTTTGCTCTAATATTGTGATAGGCAATTGGAATTCAGGGTATAATACATTCTTACTGATCTTGTAGTTTAAATTTTTGTGGTTGGAAAACTGCTTTATCATAGAAATAAAAGCATACCTGCATAAAATAACATAAAATTAAACATAAAAATTCTATAAAATTTAAAAATTGCCATAATTTTTAAAATGATACATATATAAAGATGAAAGTACACATAAGAATATTTGTATTAGGATAAAAAGGCTTAAAATGTACATTTGTTTTTATCTGAACTTAATTTAGAAAATGGTTTGAAGAAATTAGAATTGGAAAAATGGCCTATATATAAATAGAGCAACTCAAATTTAATACAAATGTACTCATAATGTGGATAACTCTAGTGCTAAATTCATTGTAAATGATTTGTATCATAATATCTGGACAATAGCTGAGTAATCAGGACCACATATGATTTATGTTTAGCTTAAATACTGGAAAAAAAATTCAAAATAGCTTGGTACGTTGATGACTTTATATCATCTATCTGAATGAACTTAATGAAGCAGGAGATGGTCAGCAGAAGCATAAAAAGTTGTAAGACATTAGAAATTATGTAAAACATCCTTTAATGAAATAAAAATAATTCTTTTTTTTGTTAACACAATTAACTGAAGAAATAACATTTAAAAATATATACAAAATGCTTTAAAAAATCATAATGTGTTTGGAATGACTGCTATGCATGTTACTAAGCAAAGTATCTTTTGCAATCTGATACCTTCCAGATGTATTTACTATCACTGCCATCATTTACAAATGTTACAGTCAGTAGGGTAAGCTAATTATTCCAGATTTTTTTTTTGGGGGGGGGGGCGAGGGGATTGCTGGATATCAAAAAAAGTACCTGTGTATCTATCTGTCCTGAAATACTATGCTGAAGACTCCAGTTTTATATAACCTGAGATATGATCTAAAATTGTAGCTCATAATTAGATACTTCAGAACAAACCTATGATATTAATACTGATGCTGTTTTAAAGCAATCATGAATAAACTGAGAAGGATCTACTGCAGGGATATCAAACTCATGTCATCACGGCAGCTTCGTGGCTTTTTCCCGCTTCTCTAAACTGGGAGTGGGCGTGGCCAGCATGTGATGCATCTGGCCTATGGGCCATAAGTTTGACAGCCCTGATCTACAATCTGATCTACTGAATTCTTAAAAACAACCATCTGATGATACATGATCGAAATATTATGTTCCCATTTAAAAAACTGTAGTTTGAACAGTCAAGTTAAACTTCATATGCATTTGAAAAGAAAGATTTGGTCTGTGAAAAGGGAAAAACAATTACAAACCAAACTGGCTGGCAATTCAACTGATAACAGAAAACAGACAATCAGAGTTGGAAGGGACCTTGTAGGTCATCTGTCCAACCCCCCACCCAAGCGGGAGACCCTACACCATTTCTGACAAGTGGTAGTCCAATGTCTTCTTGAAGTTCTCAAGTGATGGTGCTCCCACAACTTCCGAGGGCCAGCTGTTCCATTGGTTGATTGTTAACAGGTTGACAGGTTAAATCTTTCCTTGTTAGTTTTCATTCACAATCCCTTATCTGGCCTACAGGTGCTTTAGAAAAAAGCTTCACCCCTTCCTCTCTGTGGCAGCACCTCAAATATTGGAAAACTGCTATCATGTCTCCCCAGGTCCTTCTCTTTACGAGAACAGTTCCTGCAACCATCCTTCATATGTTTTAGTCTACAGTCCCCAAATCATCCTGGTTGCTTTTCTCTGTACCTTTTCTAGAGTCTCAACATCTTTTTTATAATGTGGTGAACAAAACTGGATGCAGTGTTCCAGGTGTAGTCATACTAAGGTTTTATAGACTGGTATTAGTACCTCCCTTGATCTTGATTTTATCTCTCTGTTAATGCAACTTTGGATTGCATGAGCTTTTTTGGCAGCTGCTGCACACTGCTGGCTCATATTTAGCTGGTTGTCCACTAAGACTCCAAGATCCCTCTCTAATTACTGCTATTGAGCCTGGTTTCACCCAGTCTATATGTGTATTTTTGGTTTTTCTTTCCAATGTACTTTTCTCTACATTGAATTTCATGTTGTTAGTCAAGGCCCAGTGTTCTAGTCTGTCAAGATCCATCTGGATTTTGAGTCTATCTTCTTGGGTGTTAGCTATTTCTGCCAACTTAGTATCATGTGCAAATTTGGTAAGTTCCCTTTCTATTTCCTCATCTAAAGGCCCTGTCACACTGCCCAACGGATGCAAAACATTAGTAAAAAGGACACAACGGACGAGAAAAATGTTCCATCCGTTGTTATCCACTCTCAGAAGGGGTGAAAATTTGCATAACCGGAGCGGATAACACGGAAAGGAACGGACGCAGGGAGGACGCAGGGCGGATGAAAAGCGGATGCGGAATGGAAGCCCAGCGGATGGAAGTGGATGAGAGCAGATGGCACATCTGCAAGGCTTCTGGGGGACCTCAGCAAAGCGGACGCGGAACGGATATAGTGGATGCACAGCAGACGCCGAGTGGATGAAGCGGATGCAGAGCGGAAGCCTAGCGGATGCACAGCGGAAGCCTAATGGAGGCCTAGCGTTAATTGCACATGGGGGGAGGATGCATTGCGTAAGCCCCACAGATATAAGGGAAGCAGCTCGGAAGCAGGTCACCATTCAGAGGAAAGACCTGCTGCCAGACGGATTGACAGCCTTGCCTGCACTGCCTGCATGCCTGCCTGCAAGCCTTGCTGCCAGCCTTGGTGCCTGCCTCCCTGCCATTCTTCCTGCCAGCCTTGGTGCCAGCCTTCGTGCCTGTCTGCCTGCAAGCCAGCCTTCCTGCCAGCCTACCTACCAGCCTTGGTGCCTGCCTGCCTGCCTGCAAGCCTTCCTGCCAGCCTTGGTGCCTGCCTGCCTGCCAGCCTTCCTGACAACCTTGGTGCCTGCCTCCCTGCCAGCCTTGGTTCCTGCCAGCCTCCCTGCCAGCCAGCAACCCCACAACCCTGCGGAAGCACAGCAAGCCTCAGCCATCTGCTGCCAGCCCTTGCAAGAGGGACAGGGCTACCATCCTGCCCCCTGGCCCTCACTCTGGTTCTGCTGGGGCTTCTGCAGCACGGGCTCGCTCTTCTGGGACTGGGGCTTCTGCTGCTTCTGCTTCTGGAGGAGCTGATGACAAGCACTCCAGCACCAGCCACCTCCACAGCACCTGGACCCTTCACCCCTGAGACTGAGCGACCAAGAGGAGTGCCAGAGACTCATTTTTGTTTTATAGCTTGTTGTTAATAAAGTCTAATTTTGATTCACACACTTGCTTCATTTCTTTTTTTAAATAAAGTCTTGCTGGAAACTTTTAGAAATGGTTTAAGCCTTTGCATGCTTGTGGGATGGGTTAAGATAGCAGTGGGATGGGTTAAGATAGCAGTGGGATGGGTTGAGATAGCAGTGGGATGGGTTGAGATAGCAGTGGGATGGGCAGGGATACCTTTGGGATGGGTAATAGCTGTGGGATAGATAAACCTCCAGAGCAAGCATAGTGGGACTGGATGGTCCACCCTCCCAGGTGCCACACCTATGGCCCTTCATTATCAATAACAATGTAATCAATCATCCACACATTTGAACATAAACAGAACTCTTTATTAAATGCCCTGTTCATTGTAGGCCCACCCAACATACATGGCCCAATCTCATCGGTGTGATGAGACAGGCTGAAGGAAGCATCCATTAATCATCTATCATCCTGTCTTGCCACTCCACTGCTCCAGCTGGGGAGTTGCACCAGTGTCTCAGGAGGTTGCGCTGCTTCTTCCCTTCACGTGAGGCTCTGTTGGGGCCTTGCACATCCTCAGTGTCTATCAGGTTTCGCCCTTGCCTCCATTCACCAGGCTTCATGTCCCCATTGCCTTGTTGGAGGTCCACGAGCCTGTTCTGCAAGACTGGGTAGCGGGTGTGCATGAGATTGTGCAGGATGCAGCAAGCTTCCATGATCCTCCTCACGGTCTCTGGGTGATGCTGCATGGTGGTGAGAAGTACCTGGAACCTGTTGGCCAGGATGCCAAAGGCATTCTCCACCACCCGCCTTGCCCTGGACAGCCTGTAGTTGAAGATCCTCTCTTCACGGGTGAGGCATCTGGAGGTGTAGGGCTTCATGAGGTTGGTTGTGAGGGAGAAGGTGTCATCCCCCACGATGAAGTAGGGCACATCTTGCGTGTCGTTGGGCAGGGGGTCTGGATCTGGGAAGCCCACGATGAGGTTGCATTCCAGCCCCTCCTTGAGGTGACTGGCGTTGTATACCTGGGTATCTGAAGATGAGCCGTTGCCTGAAGCATCGATGTACATGAACTTGTAGTCAGCATCGACCATGGCGAAGAGGATGATGCTGAAGAAGCCCTTGTAGTTGTGATAAGAGGACCCTGAGTTGGCTGGCGCTTTACAGGCCACGTGCTTGCCATCTATGGCTCCAATGGTGTGGGGGAAGTTCCACCTATGAAACCACTGCTCTGCAACTTTCTTCCATCCTTCTTCAGTGGAGGGGCACTGGAGAAGCTCCTCCTTGTATTCTTCAATGATGGCCTGCACCACTTCTCTGACCACAATGCTGATGGTGTTGTGTGGCACCCTCCAGCCATACTGCATGCTCCTGTAGGTGGTCCCTGAGGCCAGGTGGCGCAGAGTGAGTGCCACCTTGAACCCAGGTTCCAGGCTGGGCCAGAAGTTGGTGTTTGCCTTGGTCAACCTGGGTGTCAGCCGCTGCACAACTTCATCAAACATGGCTGGAGGCATCCTCATGAAGTTCTGGAATGCACGAGTGTCTTCGTTCCTGAGCTCCACCATCAGCTTGTTGTACAGTCCATCCTCTGCTCTTCTGGTGAACCATCTTCGGACCCAGACGCTTCTTGGCCGCCTCTTTTTCTTCCCGTAGTAGTGTTCACAGAGCCTGTAGATGGCTTCGCACTGTTGCAGAAGGATGGTGGCTGCCAAAAGGACTTTGTTATGATCCACGGTGGACATGACTGGATGCTGTGGAAGAGGAAGAGGCAGATGAAGGCTGCAGAGGTCCGCACCGCAGGACTGCTGTTCTGAAAGTGAGATGCAGATGAGTTGCTCCCCCTTTTTATAGGCAGTATAGGTTTTCCCCTAGGTGTCCTTTTGCATCCTCTAGGCATCCTGTAGACATCCTTAATATCCGAGATAGGTCCCCTCTGCGAACGTTTTTTCCGTTTTACATGCTTTGTTTCCATTCTGCATCTGCTAGGCATCCGTTCTGCATCCGTTCCGCTTCCTCCCTGCGTCCGTTTACCGCTGGAGTGGATGGAGTTGTGCGGATGCACAGCGGATGCCTAGCGGATATAGCGGATGCGTAACGGATGCAGAGCGGATGCGTAACGGATGCAGAACGGATGCAAAACGGATGCCTAGCGGATGCAGAATAGACGAATTGGACACATTTTCCGCTCAAAAGTTTTGAGCAGCTCAAAACTTTTTGAGCGGATGAAACATCAATAAACGGATGCTGGACGGATAGAGAGGAAGCAAAACGTATGCAGTGAGTACAGAACAGATGCATCGCGTTAATCAACGGATGGCAAGTGCTTTTCTCCATTTTACATCCTCTTTCCATCTGTTGGTGCAGTGTGACAGGGGCTTAAATTGTTAATGAAGATATTGAAGAGTACTGGGCCTAAGATGGAACCTTGTGGCACCCCACTCCTTACTTCCCTCCATGTAGACTTAGAGCCATTAAGGACTACTTGTTGAGTATGGTTTGTCAGCCAGTTGCGAGTCCATCTAGTGGTGATGCTATCTATTCCACTTTTTTCTAGCTTACTAAGAAGTAGGTTTTGGTCTACTTTGTCAAATGCCTTGCTGAAATCTAAATATATTATGTCCATAGTATTTTTTTGGTCTACTAATTTAGTCACTTTGTTGAAAAATGAAATAAAATTGGTTTGGCATAATCTGTAATAAACAAACCGTGCTGACTGCTCATTATTACTTTACTTGTTTCTAGATGTTGGCAGATCTGTTTTTTAATTATCTTTTCCAGTATCTTCCTGGGCATTGATTGTTATGAATATGAGTCACTTAACAGGTATTTGGGTTAGAAATATATAAACCAGGATAAACATTTTAAAACTGTATCTTTAAGAAAATGCTAAAAACTGCAATTGGGTGTGGTTTTTCAAACGGCCATAAGATGGAGGCAGAAACCTGGTTTGTTTTAGTCTTAGTCTCAGAAGAGAGTATGTCAGAGTGAGTCTCTTTGTTTCCTTCTGTTGGAAAGTATTGCCGTTGCTCCATTTTTCCTAATTGACTGATATTCCTGGATTTTATATAAGTTTGATACTGAACTGTTTTTTGACACTGGACTTTGATATTTGGATTATCCCTGGATTGAAATCTGACTGATTTAACTTGTGAATGACTTTGGATTGATTATTTTGGACTTTGCTTAAAACTTTCTGGAAGTAAAAACCTATATTTACTGTAAAGTGTATCTGTGTGCTCTGTGTGTATTATTCCAACACTACTCTTTATACATCTCCCTGTATGCGCTCATTCTCCTAACGGGGAATTACCTCAACATTGATGTTAAGATGACTGTAGCTTCTTGGATCTGTTCTTTTTTTTCCCCTTTTTTGAAGATGGGAACCACATCAGCTCTTTTCCAGTCCTCTGGTCGTTCCCCGGTGCTCCAGCATTTTTGAAAGATATGGTGCAGTGGTTCTGAGATGACCTCTGCCAGCTCCTTTAAAACGCTGGGATGTAATCCATCAGGCCCCGGTGATTTGTGTTAATCAAGATCAGACAAGTGTTCTCTTACTAATTTTTTGCTTATTTTAACTTTTATTTCTGGTCTGTGTTTTACAGTTACATTTTTGGTGGGTTGAGCTATTGTTCTTTTTGAGTGAAGACCAATGCAAAGAATGAGTTAAATAGTTCTGCTTTCTCTGTGTTGCCTGTTACTTCCTGGCTGTCTTCTTCTTTAGTGGACTGTTCCCTTGATTTTTTTTTTTTTGTTATTTATATGTTGGAAGGAACTTTTTTTTATCTTTGACTTTTGTCTTTGTTTGTTCTGAGCCTTTGCTATCCTGACTTCATCTTTGCAGATTCTGGCTATCTGCTGATATTCTGTCTTAGTTGTATGTCCTTCTTTCCATTTTTTGTGCTTGTCCTGTTTTCTTTCAATTTGCCAGAGAAATCTTATTGCAGCCATGCTGGTTTCTTCTTGGATTTCTTGTTTTTCTTTCTCAGTGATGTTGTGCTGGTCTGGGCTTCTATAATCATACTTTTCAGAGTTTCCCAAGATTCTTGAGTTGTTTTCCCCTTTAATATTTTCATCCATGTAATCTTTCTCAAGTTCTCTCTGAGTTTATTAAAATCAACTCTTTTAAAATCCAAGACTCTGGTGTCATTATGTTCTGTAGATTGTGTTTGTGTTATGTTGAATTCTAGTATGACATGGTCACTCTCACCCAAGGTTCCTGCAATTTCAACTCCATCATTTCTTCTCTGTTTGAAAATATTAAGTCCAGTATCACTGTCCTTCTAGTTTCACCTTTTACCTTTGGATAACAAAGTTGTCACCTAGCTTGGTTAGGAACTTATTTGATTTCTCACTTGGTGCAGAATTAGTTTTCCAATTGATATCAGGATATCAATTATATCCTGATATAGTATCCCATTACTATTGTTGTGTGTTTTCTGCATCTGTTGTTGGCTGGCAAAAAGGACATCATTTTTTTCTGCTTGATTGGGTGGCCTATAATATACACCTATGGTCATGTCATTCTTTTCTTTCTTTATATTGACCCATATGCATTCTAGGAGGTTTTCATCTTTGGTTTCATGCATTTCTGTCGCAATATAGTAGCCCTTTGCATAAAGTGCAACTCCATCTTCTCTTTTATGGGGTCTGGGTTTTTTTGAACAGTTTGTATCCTTCTACAAGTTTGTTCCAATCATGGATTTCATCCCACCAAGTTTCTGGTATTCCAACTATATCATATCTACCTTCATGTATTCATAGTTCGAGCTCACCCTGTTTGTTCCTCAGAATTTGTACATTTGTATGCAGGCACTTGAGATCTTTATGTCTGACACTGTGTTTACTGTCTACACATAACCTGTGTTGGGCCTGCCTGTCCCTACTTTCTTGCCACCTGTTTGATTAATGCACATGGTATGGCACTCACTATTAAATGCTTGGTTTTGCTTGACAGCAAGGTTGGTAATCTTACCTGCACAAACAACTATGTTACATGCACTGGGAACCCTATTAATTTTAGATTGCTGGGGACAGAAATGTTCTGTATCAATTAACTCTCTGTCTCCACTGTTCAGTTTAAATGTTTATCCAGAAAATATGTGAATTTAATGCCAAGTAACTCAGTCCCTTTCTTTGATGGATGCAAACCATCTCTTTTGTACAGTTTTTCATTGGACCAGCTTCAGACATCATGACTAATAAAACCAAAGCCTTCCCTTTTACACCATTCCTTTAGCCATACATTAAACTCTGCAACATGTTGGCCTTTCCCTTTTTGTTCCTTGTATAGTGGTAGAACCCCTGAAAAGATAAGCCTACAGCCTATATTTCTAAGTTCATACCCCAAGCTCTGGAAGTCTTTCTGCACAGAAAGTACATCCTTTTAGGACAGATCATTTGTAGCAAGATGTATAATAGCATCAACATCACAGTCCTTACTAGCATTCTTGACTATCTTTAAGAGTACACCTCTTGTCTCTGCTGGCAGTAGCACCTGGCAGACACCTGACCTCTTTCAAAACCTCAGTATCCTTTCCTAAATTTACATCCCTTACCGTTGAATCATCTATCAGAAGGTGGTTTCTCTTTTTGGATACCTTGCTCTTCTTGTGTGACTGGTGCATAAGACCTGATTCACACTTTCTCCTTTCCAAAGTAAGTTCATCTTCTAGGACCATGATTCCCAGCTTGAGTTATCGTTATCACAACTACCTTGACTTTTCACTTTAGTGTCCCTATTAAGGTCAGCAAGGGCACTGTATCTGTTATGCAAAAGCTTTGTGTTTATGGTTCACAGCAAAAGCTTTGTGTTTATGGTTCACAACTCTCACCCTGCTAGATTCCATGGTTGTCTATTGCCTTTTTCATGTAGGATCTTGGTAGCATGGCAGCTCAATAGATGGCTGGATTGGGTGATGGCTAATTTCTGCTTGGAGAGCACAGATTCGACATTCTAGATAGGTAATCTGTCCATGTAGACTGGTAATCTTTTTACAAATTGGACAGTATCCAAATTTGAACAGAGTACTGCAAAAGACAGCTGTAAAGCAAGTATTACACTGAACTAAGCCAGTCATTTTGAAATAAAATAAAATCACAATCTCAAGCTCACTAACCCTAAATGTATTATTGGTATTTTTGGTTTATAGTTATATGATTTGTGCATTGTTAGGTGTGCGGGCTGTTATCTTTTTCCTTTGTACTCACCCTCTGCCTTCTTGCAAGCAGCCAGCAGCTCGTCCCACCAACCTCTTGGAATTTGAAATGCAATGGAAGCAATTCAAACTGCCTTTCTCCTTTGTACTCACCCTCTGCCTCCTCCTGATCTCATTGGCATATCTAAAAACAGTTCTAAAACCTACAATACCTGGAAAACAAACTTCTTTTGTTTGCTTTAATCGCAACACATAGCTTATTTTACAGCTCTAAACAGTATGAGAGGCTTGTGAATTAACCTCAAAATCATCTGGAATTGTTTCAAGTGGAAATCATTGAAAGTGTTGTAAAAAGTGATAACCTAGAAAAATTTGAACAGCTTTAATCTTTACACCTGGCAAAAAGATTTCATGAAGGTGATTAATCAATTTGGACTTCCCAAAAGATCAATGTCCTGTCTTTTTAACATATTACGCATGTGTCAATAAAACTCTGCTCAAAAAAAATAAAGAGAACACTTAAACAACACAATGGAACTCCAAGTCAATCACACTTCTGTGAAATCATACTGTCCACTTAGGTAGCAATACTGATTGACAATCAATTTCACATGCTGTTGTGCAAATGGAATAGACAACAGGTGGAAAGCATAGGCAGTTAGCAAGACATCCCCAATAAAAGAGTGGTTCTGCAGGTGGTGACCATAGACCATTTCTCAGTTCCTATGCTTTCTGGCTGATGGTTGGTCACTTCTGAATGCTGACGGTGCTTTCACTCTAGTGGTAGTATGAGACGGAGTCTACAACCCACACAAATGGCCCAGGTAGTGCAGCTCATCCAGGATAGCACATCAATGTGAGCTGTGGCAAGAAGGTTTGCTTTGTCTGTCAGCGTAGTGTCCAGAGCATAGAAGCACTACCAGGAGACAGGCCAGTACATCAGGAGACATGGAGGAGGCTGTAGGAGGGCAACAACCAGCATCAGGACCTCTACCTCCACCTTTGTGCAAGGAGGGACAGGAGGAGCACAGCCAGAGCCCTGCAAAATGACCTCCTGTGGGCCACAAATGTGTGTGTGGCTGCTCAAATGGTTGGAAACAGACTCCATGAGGGTGGTATGAGGGCCAGACGTCCACAGGTGGGGATTGTGCTTACAGCTCAACACCGTGCAGGATGTTTGGCATTTGCCAGAGAACACCAAGATTGGCATATTCTCCACTGGCGCCCTGTGCTCTTCACTGATGAAAGCAGGTTCACACTGAGCACATGTAACAGATGTGACAGGGTTTGGAGATGCCATGGAGAACTTTCTGCTGCCTGCAACATCCTCCAGCATGACCGGTTTGGCAGTGGGTCAGTAATGGTGTAGGGTTTCTTTAGGAGGCTACACAGCCCTCCATGTGCTCGCCAGAGGTAGCCTGACTGCCATTAGGTACTGAGATGAGATCCTTAGACCCCTTGTGAGATCATATGTTGGTGCGGTTGGTCCTGGGTTCCTCCTAATGCAAGACAATGCTAGACCTCATGTGGCTGGAGTGTGTCAGCAGTTCCTGCAAGATGAAGGCATTGATGCTATGGACTGGCCTGCCTGTTCCCCAGACCTGAATCCAATTGAGCACATCTGGGACATCATGTCTCGCTCCATCCACCAATGTCACGATGCACCACAGACTGTCCAGGATTTCGGGGATGCTTTAGTCCACGTGTGAGAGGAGATCCCTCAGGAGACCCTTTGCCTCCTTATCAGGAGCATGCCCAGGCGTTGTAGTGAGGTCATACAGGCACGTGGAGGCCACACACACTACTGGGTCTCATTTTGATTTATTTTAAAGACATTACATCATAGTTGGATCAGCCTGTTGTGTTTTTTTCCACTTTAATTTTGAGTGTAATTCCAAATCCAGACCTCCGTAGATTGCTAAATTTGATTTCCATTGATAATTTTTGTGTGATTTTGTTGTCAGCACATTCAACTATGTAATAAACAAAGTTTTTAATAAGAATATTTCATTCATTCAGATCTAGAATGTCTTATTTTTGTGTTCCCTTTATTTTTTTGAGCAGTGTATTATACAAGATTAAAGATTTCAAATTCAATAATTGCCAATGAAACCAAATTTTATGCCCACTAGTTACTTATTAGATTGTTTATTTAAAGTGACTTGTACCATCTCACAGTTAAGCATTGATTTTTGCCTAAATCAGAAGCTAAATTTGATTTTAAAAATTCAACAAGGAATATCTGAGCTCTGGAAAGCTACAAATTCTCACAGGATCACCAGGAAGTACTTGGAAACTGATGATTGGGGAGATTTTTTTTCAGCTCACATTGAAGTTACAGAAAGCTAGAGCATATTTACCAGCTTACTACATAGATCAAAAATCTATTAAATGAATAATAAATGAGTATTCTAGTAAATAAATAATACAGGCGATTACATAAGATCAGAATATTTTAAGAAATGGATTTACAAACACAAGGTAAAAAATGAACCATATAATAGCATTATAGTAATTCCAATCCTGTTTGTGGTAAAATACATACATATTTTAAATATTTAAAAATATTTAAAAATACTATCTGTTGTTAGATATATTAATTATTGTTTTATTCAATTAAATAATATTTTCAGAGAGTTATTTCCAACACAACAAAAAAACATCTTTAGAAAGAAAATTATCTGGGCATATCCTGCTTTCCTTTTTGGAGTTTCATATTTTAAATTATTCAAAATAAAGTTCATGATCCATTAACTTTCAACTGTTTGCAGTCAGATAAAATGAAATATTACTCTTGCCCAGTGGTGAATACATGAACTGTTTGTGCATCTAATGGAATGGACTTCATCTTGTTTTCAAAAGTACGATCTCTTCTTTATACTTTTAAATTAACTGTATAACCTCCAAATCAGTTTGTTGCTATACTTGCTCTAATAACGCTATTGAGACATTTTCGTAATCGATCTTCCCATAACTGCAACCATCTGATAAGAATTTATACTGAAATGACATACATTATTTGAAAAATCTGAAAGGAATTTTAGGAATATGAAAACCTTACATTCAGTTCAAAAATCGAATTCCAAAGTGATGCATTTGAATCATCTTTACAAATCCAGTCTCTGAACTGAACTTCCAAAATAGTTTTATACACTAAACAGGTGTATTTGATTAATGAGAAGTCCTAATACATATTTTTACTCAACTGAACGGAATTTTCAAACTGGATTGATGATTGGAATCAATCACGCAAATCAAATTGCAAATCTGAATCAACTAACTATTAAAATTAAATTCTACCATATACTGAATGGATATGTTTTTGTTTATTTATTTATTATTTATATACACTGCCCAGATTTGTTAGGTTTCCACCCTACCCTAACCATTCCCAAATATTATAATTTTGTACAGATTTTGGTTACAGTGGAGACAAAAAAAAATGATATGTCTGCTGGCCATTACCTTATTGCTCCGCTCAACACCTGTGTAATCTGCTTCTGTAGGTATTGTTATATGCAGCTCAGCTTCATAGGCACCTTCTCCTTCATTTCTTGAATTGATTGTAAGCATGAGATAGTTTTCTTCCCCAATTACAATCTGACCCTTATCGCTACAAAAAAAATGTTACAATCCAATCTATTATTGTGAGAATAAGATATATGTTATGAAGCTGGAACTGCAGTCAATATGTTCTTGTAAGCATTCCTGTGACAAGTTCTGAGTGAAAGTAAACATAATATAAACAGCTTTACCCTAATGAAGCAAAATGTTTGCTCTTTTGCTTAAATAAACAAAGTTTCAAGGAGCAAAAATATACAGAAGGGATTTAGATTTTATAACTGCAAGAAACCTTTGATGCTGTATATTTGACAAATTGGAAAAAGTAAACTAAAGACTAAGGTTAGCTCTCAACATGCAACATTTAAAATTGATTTCTAATTACATGAAAACCCTTTCCAACTACTTTACTATTGTATTGTATATTTTCCCTGTATACATTTTTAATGAACACCTTTATTCCATTAAGTATAATACATATGTTTACTTGTTCCAACTTACGGCATAACGGAAAGTTTCAAGTCAGGAATGCACACATTGTCTTCTCCACAATCCACAAGAATGTATGCCTAAATTGTCCAAAACATGCATTGGTCATATTAGGGCCCTTTGGCAGGAATTCCAGCCATTTCCTTTCTTACTTTTTGTTTCTTTCGATAGTCATTATAAATATATCCCCAAAAGATTTTGATCCTTCCAAACCTTGATCTTAATATGACAAGCCACACTCAGTTACTTATATATGTAAAGCCAGGTTATGTTCTGCATTCTGGGTGTATATGCATATTTTTTCCATTCCGAAGCAAGGAAAATGCTCTCACATCTTGTTATTGTTAGCTAGGACTACAAGAATGAAAACTCTTTGAAAATGCAGTTGGAGGAGAGTAACAAATTTAAGGTTAGTGTGGTTCAGTTAACTCACCACAATGAACTAATTTGGCTCAAGTTGCTAAGGGAGTGCTGAACTGCTAAATAGGCTATTTTATAGAATAAACTTCATAATGTGATAGAATTTGCATGCAAAGTAACACACCTGTTTGTCCATTCTGTTTTCTTGGTAATAATTTAATATTGGGCTCACAGTTAATACATCAGAAAATGTGGATTCGTCCAGTTTATAGTTCAAGCTAACATTGATTGGAGACAATTTATCTCTAAATTCAGTTTCATCCTATTGGAATTA
Source organism: Laticauda colubrina (assembly GCA_015471245.1). Classification (NCBI taxonomy): domain Eukaryota; kingdom Metazoa; phylum Chordata; class Lepidosauria; order Squamata; family Elapidae; genus Laticauda; species Laticauda colubrina. Next base: position 2,391,991 of record BLBF01000043.1, on the reverse strand, counting down.
AATTATAGAAATCTAAATTTTAACAGATACCAACCATCATTTTTCATGAATGCACAAAAGAAATATCTCATCTTTATTTCAATAATAAAATAATTAACATCCCGGTCCTATGATTATTTCGATGTTAGGATGACTACTTCCATTGGAATGCAGTTTTCATCATAAATAAATATGCACAGGCTCACAGGTTTAGACATTTAAAAAGACAAAGAACAAGTTATTAATTTCTATTAAAGTTTCTATGACACTTTGACTCCATGTACATTAAAAATGGCTAGCTAAATTTATTTCAAAAGTGATACAGTGGTAAAAATATTAGACTGGAGAAATCCAGATTCAAATCTACATTGAATTATGAACCTCATTAGATAGCTTCAAATCAACCATTATCTCTCAGATTAAACTAGCTTGATGGAAGGAGGAAGGAAGGAAGGAAGGAAGGAAGGAAGGAAGGAAGGAAGGAAGGAAGGAAGGAAGGAAGGAAGGAAGGAAGGAAAACTCCTCTATCCAGTCTTCCAGATAGTTCTGGATTGATCAAGTAGAGAGGAAACTGAGACCAAGCCAATTTCAGAACAAAAAAAAACTTTCTACTCTGTATAAGTATTCAAGTATAAAATGCACTTCAGCAAAGCTCTGACGGTTCCATCAATCTAAAGGGTCCAATTGATTCTACATTTTCTCTAAAAATGTACATTTATTTTTATGCCTTTCTGAAAAGTTAATTGAAAAATCATCCTCCACATAAGTAATACCATTGAAAGAGAATTGAATTCAGCTACTGAAATTGAATATATTTGATGTTCTTGCAACATCTGTAAACACTATTTATACATTTGGGCAATGTATAGGTGAGTGTTATTTGCATACATTTGATCTAAACTGGCATTAATATCGTTTATCTCATAAAATCTGATGTCAAATATAAACCACATATTTTGTGGATTTTTAGATGTGTTTAAATATTTTATATTAGCACATGAAAGTCATTTTAATATCTGATATTTCTTAACTGACATTTCATAATTCATAAAGAAAGAATTTACTATTTAACAGTTCTGATTGTTGTTCTAATGCATGGATGCCAAACTCAATTGGGTCACGTAACGTATTGTGACATATTGTGACTTTTTTGCCTTTGCAGAGCAGGGGTGGGCATAGCCTGTGAGTGACACATCTGGCCTGTGGGCTGCCAGTTTGACACCCCTGTTCTAATTTATCATAATTGTCAAGCTACTAATTTTAGGGAAACAATTTTTGAACTGAAATATGTTGTGATATTTCATTATGTGACTACCTTGTCACAGAAAATTCTGGATGTATACTAGTGTCTACACTGATGTTAAATAGAGCTGTATTACATTTCATCACAACCAACTATAAATTGGTTATGCATTTTCATGTGGTTTGCATTGCAAAAAATGTGATGGACAATAGAACTAAGACAATATTTCATGAACTTCAAATACTGCAATGTAATTTGAACAAGGAATCTTTTGAGAAAAAATTCAAAACAGAAAAGCAATTACTTTGATTTTCACCAAAAAGTTGAACACTTGTAAAAGAGAAAATACATCCTTAATTTGTGTGATCTATATGATTAAACATTTTCTTAATACCATAGGTACATTCCAAATAAGGTGAATGGGATTCATTTTATATCTTAACACAGTTAACATGTAACTCATCTCATTATTTTATCCTCCTCATTTGTTGAGTGTTTCAATAAAGAATGGTTATCTTTCAACCATTATAAGTTTGAAGGAGAAAATTCATGGAAATTATTATTCCAAAGCCATACAATTAAAATACATCAGATTTACAAAACCAATTATATTTTAAAATTTATTTTAGCTGTCATTGTGTGCTCATCCATATTCAAACTAATTCCAGAACACTATCCTGAAAGTATGATTTTCTTGACCAGCAAAGAACAAAACTTACTCTAAGATAAATCACAAAGTCCTTGCAAGTGGGCCAATTCTGTGTAGTTATCATGAAGGAGAAGACATGCTGTGATTGATGATAATCAAGGAAGAGAGTCCTCTTAACAGCTCCTTTGGTTTTTAGTGAATCTAACTGTAGTTCAGCTTTCAGAACTAAAGAACATTAGGAAACAAAATGTTGTAAAAGGCAAATACTGTCCTTCACATTCTGTGCTGATTTAAGAGAAAGCTGCTGTTTTTGTAGCTTCTATACATTCAGTGAATCAACTGTCTTTTTCTATAAATAGGATATCCAGGTATTTCTTATGATATTGTAAAGAAGAAAAGAAGGATTATTGTGAATTATTCACTGCCTTTTAACCGGAAATTCATCACATCAAAACAAAAATGTACAATATTTCTACAATGTTCTCACAAGTAAAATGGCTCTAAATTTAACATTTTTGACAGACCCAAAGCCTTCATAGCAGAACTAATACCAGCTTTATTCCCACAAAGATAGATGCAATTGTCTCTATCGTTTTCAAGACATTATTTAAATAGTTAAATTCTATGCCGGGTTAAGTGCTGGGTTAAGTGGCAACAGCTGTCGTCATCCCTCACAGGCTCTACAGTCAGAGGACTGTAGTTCAGACAACCTGGGAAAATGACATAATTATTGCAGTTGCTTTCATCCAACACTTCTCTTCAGACTGAGAAATTAAGGAAATGCCAGATTTAGAAAGTGCCTGTACTCTTCCTCTCATAATCACCTATTCTCTTGTATTTTCTGGCTGTGGCCCTACATTAAATCTTCTATAATCTACACTATGAGTGTCAAATTCACAGGTCGCGGGCTGGATGCGCCACATGCTGGCCACACCATGATATGTCATGTGACAATAATGTGATGCCTCGAATTTGACATCCCTGATCTAGACCAAGATCTTTCAACCTTTGTTCCATGGCACCCTAGGTTCTGTGAGAACTTGATGGGATTAAGAAAAACACTAACAAAAGTAAAAGTTCACTTGAACCCAACCAATTTTCTATCACTATTGCTTTGTCTCTGAAGCAGGACAAAGTTTGAAGATGTTTATTTTATTTTTTGTAGTTAAAAGATTCTACAACCTGAAAAAGCTTGAAAAACCTTAAGGAGAAGAATTAGAGCAGTGTTTCTAAACTTCAGCATCTTTAAGATATGTGGGCTTCAACTTGCAGCTGGTAAGTTAAAGTTGAAGTCCCCACATCTTAAAGTTGCTGGCAATTCTTGTCCTTAAAGATTCTCTTGTTCTTAAATTTTCTCTTTCGGCTCAAACTTTACTATCATCTGAGGAATACTCAGTGCTGAATAAAAACTAATCACTCTCCTCACACCTCTCTTGCTGGCCTAAGGATATAGCCCTGCCTCAATTGCAGAGCCATCCCTTCTCCTGTCTCATAACCAAATGAAAATATAAGGTTACAAGCATAGTTGGGTCATCTTGAAAAATTTGCAATCAGCACTAGCAGGGATATACTCTTGAAGCATCAAGACCGCCAATCTTTGTGAGTCCTTTGTGGGTAATATTTATTTCTAGCTGTACTAGGAAAAAAAGCAACCCCAAGATCACCTAAACATGAGGGAAGATTATTTAAAATGGAATATGAATCATTTCCTACTGAATAAATATTGACTCTTAATTCATAATCATGTTTCATGGGCTTACATTTTGTCTTATTTTCTTGTTTCTTATAGTACAGAAAATGAAAACTATACACTTATTTATTTGTTTACTAATTTAGAATAATTTAGAAAACTAAGAACAACAAACTAATCCAAATCAATAAATAAATTAAGAAGAGCTAATAATGAGGACTCTGTCTGACGATCACCTAAAAATATCAACTTTATACCTGGCAACCCAACTTTTTTGAAATATTTTGCATTGACTGCCAGTTAGTTAAAAGATGCAGTTCAATATTCTGATCACCTTTGAAGTCTTATGCAGTTTGGGATGTGGGTCAGTCCAGTCAAGTGTGCTGAAAAGTGTGCTTGCTAAGATTCCCATTTGTCAGGTTTTTGTCAAAAGGGATTTGAAGGCCAGCATTGTCTGCGGAGATTTTCCTCCTTCTCATCAAATGTTAGACATACATTACCTTTTAATATTTGGAAAACTATTAAAATATATTTTCTATTCTGTATTTTCCATTGTATATTTGCTATAGATATAGACAAAATGGCTGAGTATGGAATGACTTTTCTTATGAATGCTACAAGGTGCTATAATTATAATATACTACAGTAATTGTTTATTTTGTTTATAGTTTGATGTATTTAGTACTTTTTTGATTGTTGTATTATTTTATTTTTATTTATCTATGTATGAATAAAACAGTATGTATGAAATATATTAGAGAATTATAGAATTTGGAGGACTCTAGGCTGATTTTTATAATCATCAACATAAGGAATGCTTGTTATTTGCATTCCTGGCATTAGCATTTAGTTTTAAGAATGTTAACACCTGGCTATAAGAATATTAAATTCTGCAGACCATAAAGACATCTTTAACTTTTAAAATATATCTTAATATTCTCATGCAAATTTTCGAATTCCCCCCAAATCCCACAACCTTCAATGCTAACATGCAAATATTTAAAAAGTCTTACCTATTTTATCTGAAAAACCTGGACTTTGAAAACCTGCACAAGCTACCACAGTAAAACTGTAGAGGAAAGAGAAAAACATTTTTACTGAAGTTCTTGTAGACATTTCAAAAAACCTTATTAACATCTGTTTTCTTTTGTCTTCTCTTTTACAAAACCTACCATATAAAACATCTTGCTGAAATAGCATTTTGATTATTCATTTATCTTCCATCTCTACTGCTTTACTAAAAGAAACCTAATTCTGAAATTTTTCTAAATTATCTTCCTACAACATTACTAAATAATTATGCTTTTAAAACCAGGGATCTCAAGCTCTTAAATACCAAGATCTATGCTCAGTCATCTAACAAAATCAAAATAATCAAAAATACAGAAATCAAGGTCAAACACAACCCTGATGTGTCCCTCACTGAAATCAAGTTTGACACTCCTGTTATAGACCCATCACCCCCACCACAGATTTATTACATGCATTTTGTATTATAGAACTACAATTTGCTACTAATCAATGTTGCTGGTAATTTTATTTATATATCACATTTAGAAATTGTCCTTCTCCCTCATAGAGAAACTGTTAACAGCATGTGTTCTTATTGGGGATTATGCAGGTTTAATTCACACCATCTAATTAGAGAGTCATACTTAGCTAAACACAAAATAAGTTTAAGTTAAAATCAGTTTCTGAGGGTAGTAAATAAGGCTTATTATCATTGATTCATAGTTTTTAGGAAGTGTTATTTTATACTTTTTCAAGAATTATCAAATTCTTCTGGTTCTTCTGAGAATTGAATAAGATGTTTCTTAAAATGATGGGTCAAAAAAGGAATGAAAACAAGAATCTTGTATGTGACATGCCAATTGCATGTAACAATTATACCTAAATATGTAGATTAGTCTGATCTACCTTGAAGGGCTGAGAGATTCAAAGAGCTGATTATCACTTTTGAAGCCCTTAACGGCACAGAGATTTTCTTTCCCTGAGAGTATCTGTTCCACTAGATCTGATAGGGTATAAGTGTTCCCAGTCGCTAGGTTAAATATGTACCATTTAGTGGGACCGAGGTAGTTGGCAACCGCCCTGCTTCTGAAACACCATTCCCCTTGAGATCCATCAGGCCCTGTCCTCCTATGTTTCTGAAAAGCTGTAAGGATTTGTGTTCCATATTAACATACTCCAAATAGCCTATTCCTATTGGTTAAGAAATATTGGAAGCTGATTGGTTCACTACTTGATGCTGATTGGCCAATAATAGCTAATCTGTGATTGGCCAGCTCAGCGGTGGGAAAATCAAGTAAGCCATCATTGGCCACTAGCTGCGAGCAGCCTCTCTATAAAAAGAGCTGTCGCGGCTCCTGGTTCAGATGGACTTTCTGCACTGAAGCTGAAATTACACTGGTCTCTGGTCTCATTCTTCGCGACCTCTACACTGGCAATGAGGGTGGGATTCTGAGAGAGGAGACCAGTTGAGCACATGGCATCAAGAACTGAGCAGACAAAATGGCCGGAACCAACTCGCCACCAGCACCATTCAACCCAGCAACAGAGGACTGGGAATCCTACTTTGATAGATTCCTCATGTTCCTGGAAAGCAACGATTTGCAAGGAATCTCAGACAACCAAAAAAGAGCCGTGTTCCTGACGCACTGTGGGCCCACAGTGTTCAAGTTGGCCAAGGCGCTAGCAAAATCAGAAGATGTGAAACAGATGGCCTGGCCAGATCTAGAAAAGCTGCTGAAGGCTCACTATGCACCAACCATCTCCAGCCTTATTCGGAGACATGAATTTTACAAACAGGACCAGAGAGAAGGTGAGAGCATCGCAGACTTCGTAGCGGCTCTCAGGGATATTGGAGGGGCATGCGAATTCCTAAACATGGACGAAGCCATGAGGATCGCGTGATCCTCGGACTGAGGGACCTCACCATACAAAGCCGACTATTAACCTGACCAAAGATTACAGTCACTGAGGCTATCGCTGAAGCCACGGCAGCGGAAGCAACAAAAAAATCAGCAGCAAAAATGCAGCAGATGAATGCACTGACATCCAAAACACTGGCCGAGATGAACTAAGGCACAGAGAACGCACAAGACCACCACACACTATGTGGATAGTGGATCGTCTGAAATCAATGACAACGATGAGGAGGAGATCCACAGACTCCAGGCTGAACAAGATCGACGGCTGAAGAAAGGTTGTAAGTCGAGGTTTCAGTGTGCCAGGTGTGGTAGAGACCACCCCCGTTCCAAGTGCCGGTTCCTAGACGCCATGTGCCGGTACTACAAGAGACGGGGACACATCACAAGAGTATGCTGGAACTGTAAAAGCTACAGTCCCCGACATAGGGACAACACACCACCAAGAACCAAAGATAGACAAAGTGGAGCCGTGAGAGTCGCGAAAGCAAGGGCAAGTGGCTAAACAAGAACTTCAGAAGAGAAGAAACACACCAAACCATCACCATCGGTCATTCTAACGCAACAAATGGCTGAAAAGTACATGTGGCAGTTAGGATCGAGGGCCAAGAATGTAAAATGGAGGTGGATTCCAGATCATATCTATCGATGGTATCATGGGATACCATTAAAAGACTGGTATTGCACCTTGGCAGAACTGAACTAGAACACCAATCGCTAATATTAAAAGACTACCAAGGAAACAGAATACAGATAGTTGGACTCGGACATTTCCAAATAACGTTCAAAAAGCATAAGAAAATCTTGCCTCTAAGCATCGTAGACCAAAACCGACCAAGCCTGTTGGGACTCGAGTGGTTCAAACCTCTAGGGATCGGTGTGACCGGTATTAACAGTATCGCTGAGACAGACTGGGAGGAGAACCTAATGAGAGAGTTCCAGGATGTCTTCGATGGGAAATTAGGCAAGTACCGAGGGTCCCCTATATCATTTAATTTAGATCAATAATTTAGACCAACAATAGCTCCTATTAGGCTAAAAGCGAGGTGAGTCCCCTTCGCACTAAAACTAAATATTGATGAGGAGCTATACAAACTAATAGCACAAGGCATCTTGGAACCAATTGACCACACCAGATGGGAAACCCCAATCGTGACCCCAGTTAAGTTGGATGGGTCCGTGAGAATCTGTGGTGACTATAAGGCTACCCTAAACCATGCACTACAGCAAAGCGCATATCCTGTTCCGGTGGTACAACACCTACTACACTCACTGAGGAGAGGCAAGGTCTTTGCAAAGCTCAACCTTGCCCAAGCATACCAACAATTACCAGTCGACCCCGAGACAGCAGAGGTGCAAACAATCGTGACTCATTAGGGAGCCTTCAAATACAAAAGACTGCAATTTGGAGTCAGCATGGTCCCAGGGGTGTTCCAAAGTCTAATGGAGTGGTTATTACAGGGGATAAAAGGAGTAGTCCCATACTTTGATGACATGCTGGTGTCAGCAAGCAACGTGAGCCAACTAGAAGCGTGTCTCAGAGTAGTCTTACAAAGGTTCCAGAAGGCAGGACTCAAAGTCAAAAAAGAAAAGTGCCAATTAGCCACCTCAAAAGTCGAGTTCCTGGAGTATCAAATCGATAAAGAGGGCATCCACCCCACACAGAAAAAAATTAAAGCAATAAAAGAAGCGCCTAGACCAAAAAACAAAGTAGAGTTGCAAGCATTCTTGAGACTTATACATTTTTACAATGTTTTTCTGCCACAGAAGGCAACGACAGCGGAACCACTTCATAGGCTACTAGACAAGGCAGTCACCTGTACCTGGGGACGACGTGAAGAGACAGCGTTCAAGAGGGTAAAAGACTTAATCACATCCGACTCTGTATTAATGCAACAGCAGACACTACTGTTGACAGTCACCTGCGACGCATTACCATTCGGTGTTGGAGCTGTAATGAGCCACATTCTGGGAGAGAAGCATCAATCACATTCTACTCCAAAACACTTTCAAAAACTGAACGGAACTACAGTCAATTAGACAGAGAGGCATTAGCAGCAATATCTGGTGTCAAGCAGTTCCATGAATACCTTTATGGTAGGATTTTTACCCTTGTTACAGACCACAAGCCTCTATTGGGAATACTAGCAGGAAACAGGGCTATCTCCACGAATGACAAGGTGGTCCGAGTTCCTTGCAGCCTATAATTATAAACTGATCCACCGACCGGGCAAAGACATTTCTCACGCCGATGCATTGAGCCATACTCCCCTACTGGAACTAGAAAATGACCCAGCACCAACCACATCCACCCTACAGATTGGGGCACTGTCAAACCTACCCATAACTGCAGCAGACATTGCGAGAATAATGACAAGAGACAAAACCTTGTCACAAGTTTTAAATTGGGTAGGAAAAGGGTGGCCGGAGAACGAGACAGACTCTAAATTTAAACCATTCAAGCATAGGCAAACTGAACTGTCATTGTTAAAAGGTTGCATCTTATGGGGGGATTGTATGGTAATACCGGAACCGTTACAAGAACAAGTACTAAGTATGTTGAATGAAGAACACCCGGGCATTGTACGAATGAAATCCCTGGCCAGGAGCTATGTATGGTGGCCAGGGATGGATAAGGACATTGAGAAATGGGTTGAAACCTGTGGGAAATGCCAAAGATCCCGACCTGCACCTGCTTCGGCGCCTATACTAGACTGGGAGACACCGAGGGGGCCCTGGTCAAGAATCCACATAGATTTCGTGGGGCCAACAAAAGGACATACATTTTTAATCACAGTAGATGCTTACTCCAACTGGCTAGAAGTAAGTGTCATGAACTCTACCACCACAGAAGCAGTTATTAAACAATTATGGAAACTATTCACCACACATGGGTTACTGGACTTGCTCGTTTCAGATAATGGCCCATAGTTTACTGCACTAGCCTTTGAAAAATTCCTTGCTGAACATGGCATAAGACATGCCTTGACAGCGCCGGGCCGACCGGCTACGAACGGGAGGGCAGAACGCATGGTCCGGTATAACAAAGAAACTTTAGAAAAATTAGACTCAGGGGACATACAAGAAAAAATTGAAAAAATGCTTACCATACAACACATAACATCGAGTTCTGTGACAAATAAAAGCCCAGCAGAATTACTAATGGGGAGAAAATTAAGATCACAATTAGATAGGTTACACCCAACATACAGCTTTGAAAAACCAACAGATTCTTCCAACAGATACCACGCATTCGAACCAAGAAACTTAGTATATGCAAAAAATCTCACCGGACACCCACTGTGGGTACCAGGAAAAATAACACAAATAATGGGACCCTGGTCCTATGGACGATGGCAGAAGCTGAAGGAGACACACTGATCAATTATGATCATGAACACTGGAACACACCACTGACACACCCAGACACAAAGAACAACACACACATACACCAGAATCAGCGCAAACGTTACACAAAAATATTAATAGACCAACCAGAGAGGGGGGAGACCCCTCAAACACAAATAAGGGGGGAGGAGAAAACCTTCCGGCAGAACAAGAAACCCCACAAAATCAAAACATACACAATAAACAACATTCGCAAATAAATTCAGACAGAAACAACAACCTACTCGCAGAAGTCTTCGGTGAAGAGGAACAGGAGGCAGAAGAAAACCTAGAAGCCGCTCCGGAAGGGAGCAACTGAGCCAACTCTACCAGCCCAAGTAGGCCGGGTGGGAGCGGCACTCCACCTTCCAGGAGGTTTCACAGAGAAGGATGGGAGGAACAGCGATCCCGTCTGAACCTGACGAAGACGACGACACAACTAAACTGTGCAGGTCAACTAGGCAACCTAAAAGCCCCGCCTACTTACGTGACTACGTAAGGTAGGATCATACCAAGAGGGGAGGGGTGTTCCATATTAACATACTCCAAATAGCCTATTCCTATTGGTTAAGAAAAACTGGAAGCTGATTGGTTCATTACTCAACACTGATTGGCCAATCACAGCTAACCTGTGATTGGCCAGCTCAGCAGTGGGAAAATCAAGTCACCGTCATTGGCCACAAGCCGTGAGCAGCCTCTCTATAAAAAGAGCTGCCGTAGCTCCTAGTTCAGATGGACTTTCTGCACTAAATAAAAGAGCTAAAGTTACGCTGGTCTCTGGTCTCATTCTTCGCAAACTCTACAATTTGGTTTTTCTTACAAGTATTGGGACACTGTGAGGTTGGGGCCCAGTAATGTCCCTTGTGCATATATGGGGATATATGTGTGGAAATACTGTTGTTTGTGATTTGCATAATATAGAGGCTGTATAAAACAACAAATAATCTAAATTTGGATCAAATAAACAATAAATAATTAAATGCAATGACTTACAATAAATACACCAAATAAGTCTGTTACAGGACTGATATAGGACTATATAAGTCCTATAGTAGTTTAATTCTAACTTAATAATTTTGGACAACTGTTTAGCGTCTCTATATACATCAGCATAAAACAGTAGTGATAATTATCTTAAATCTCATTACTTTCAATAAGACAATAGCATGGCAATATAAACTTTCTGATACCTACAATAGATTGTTCTATTTGTTTTACTTTTTCTGAAGCACATGTAATTAAGATATATTTTATCTAATGATTTTTGAATAAAGCATGTACACTGTAGCATCAAAATTCTCCTTCTATTGATAGATGCACATTTCATTGATTCACAGCTATTCCTGCAGGAATGTTAGATGAGGAGCTGAGTTGGGGCAGAGAAAGTAACTTGTTATTTAAATGCTAGCCAGACTAAGATATTATAGAGAGGGGACACAATGGTGCAGAAACTTAAGTCACACTGGCTGACGGATGCAAAACGTATGCAAAAAGGACACAGCAGATGAGCAAAATTTCGGGGGTGGCTCCATCTATTGTTATCCGCTCTCAAAAGTGCCCCAAATTTGCATAAACAGAATGGAAAACAATGGAAAAGAACGGACGTGGGTAGTACGTAGCGAGGATGGTAAGTGGATGTTCATAGAAAGCCTAGCGGATGGAAGTAAATGACACATCCGCAGGGCTTCTGGGGGAGAATAGCGAAGCGGACGCGTAGCAGAAGGAGCGGATGTGTAGCGGATGATGCGGATGCATCACGGACATCTATAGGATGCATAGCGGATGCGTAGCGGATGCAAAGCAGTCATTGCGCATGCGGAGAGGATGAATTGCGTCAGCTCTGCGGATATAAAAGGATGCAGCTCTCAAGCAGTCACCATTCAGAGGAAAGACCTGCTGCCAGAGACATCTTGAAAAAACACCATGGTTCAACAGTCAGGGAAGAAGAGAAAGCCTGTGCCTACTCCTGCCAGCCCTGGCAAGAAGGAAAGAACCACCATCCCACCCACTGGCGCTGACTCTAAAGCTGTTGGTGCTCCTGGTGTTGCTGCTGCTGGTGCTTCTCCTGCTGGTGCTGCTGGTGCTTCTCCTGCTGGTGCTGCTGGTGCTTCTCCTGATGGTGCTGCTGGTGCTGGTGCTGCTGGTGTCGGAGCTGATGCTGTGATGGACCAGCCCCAAGGCCCTCAAAGCCCTGCTGCTGAAGGCCCTGAAGCCTCTGCCAGAGGGAGGAAGAGGCAAGGCAAGGAGAAGGGAGAGAGGAAACAGTACTCCATTTCCGAGGACCATGAGGAGGAGGTGCTGGAATGGCTGAGGGAGAACGAATACTTGTGAAGAAAGGGCCACAGGCTCTATTGCGACACCAAGAGGAAGCAGGCAGCGTGGAGAGACAAGGTAGAGAGCCTGGGCTACATTTCAGATGAACTCCTGGGATGGTGGAAGAACATGCACCCCTGGTATGGCAAGCTGCACCTCAAGAAATCTGGGCAGGCCGCTGTCAAGCTCACTGACTGGGAGATGTACGTCATGGCCAAGTGCAGTTTCCTGGAGGATGAGATCCGCCACCGACGAGCAGCCTCTCTGTCAACCCTCTCCCTCAGACAGCCCACAGAGAGCCAATCCTCTTCCAGCCAGGAGACAGCTACCGTGTCCAGGCAGGTGTCTTTGGAGGGCCCCACGGCAGAGACCCCCCTGACAGCTGCACTCCCCATGCCAGAGGACATGGAAGATTCTCCTGTCTCAAGTGGAGCAAGAAGAAGCAGCAGCCAGAGACCAACCCACACCCACCCCCAGCTCCACCTCCATAGAAAGCAGGCAGAGAAGCAGACTGGAGGGCCAGAGCCACACTGTCCTGCTGGAGATCAGGGACACCATCAAGACCAGCACAGATCTTCTCTCTCAGCTGGTCCATAGCGATATGCTATCCTCTAACCGCAAGCCCTTCATCACGTACGTGAGCCAGACCCTCATGGACCTGCCCGAGGCCCAGTACCAGGTGATGAAGGAGAAAATCACAGCACTGCTGCACCACCCTCCAGGCCCAGCTGAACCTGCTCCGACCGAGTCCAGGTCTGCTCCTCCACCCCAAGTGATGTCACAGCCCTTCCACGGCTTTCAACAGCCCTTCACCTACCAAGGCTACGAGTACCAGGACTTCCCACAGCAGAGGCAGCCCTTCCCAGTCCAGGCCCAGGTACATCGCACGCCACAGACGCCACACCTTGCCCAGCTGCAGACCATACAGCCCCACTACACTCCTCCTTCCTCCACCCCACAGCCAAGCCCCTCAACAGAAAATCTGTCTTCAGTATTGTGCCTGACATCCCAGGTCCTTGAGGAAGGGCCTCTCAACCTCACGGGACTGAGTCAGCTCTCTGAGAGCTTCCTGCACACACCATCTCCTGTTGTACTCTCAGGGCCAGGCATCCCAATGGCACCTCAGACTAGCACTGCAGCAACAGCCACTTCCACAGTCCCTAGCCGCTCGACAGCTGAGACCATGGACACGCCTCAGAGTGACTGAGAATAGTGCCAGAGACTGAGTTGTTATCTGTTCCCCTTATCTTTGCTTAAAGACACTTTACTTGGTTCATTTTGCTTTTTTAATAAAGTCATACAGTTCACTTAAGACAGTTGTTAATAAACATTATCTTTGCTTTACACACTTGGTTCATTTTATTTATTTAATAAAGTGTTGGTGAAAACTTTGAAAAAATGGTTAAGCCTTTGCATGCTTGTGGGATAGGTAAGATAGTTGTGGGATGGGTAAGGATAGCTGTGGAATGGGTAAGGATAGTTGTGGGATGGGTAAGGATAGCTGTGGGATTGAGAAACCTCCAGTGCAAGCATAGCGGGACTGTATGGTCCACCCTCTCAGCTGCCACACATATGGCCCTTTATTATCAATAACAATTTATTCATTGATCAACACATTTCAAAATAAACAAAGCTCTTTATTAATGCCCTGTTCATTGTAAGGCCACTCAACATACACGGCACAATCTCATCAGTGTTATGAGACAGGCTCAAGGAAGCATCCATTAAGTATCTACCATCCTGTCTTGCCACTCCACTGCTCCAGCTGGGGAGTTGCACCAGTGTTTCAGGAGGTTGCGCTGCTTCTTCGCCTCATGTGAGGCTCTGTTGGGGCCTTGTAAATCCTCAGTGTCTATCAGGTTTCGTCCTTGCCTCCATTCACCAGGCTCCATGTCCCCATTGCCTTGTTGATGATCTGCAAGCCTGTTCTGCAACATTGGGTAGCGGGTGTGCATGAGATTGTGCAGGATGCAGCAAGCTTCCATGATGCTTCTCACAGTTTGTGGGCAATGCTGCATGGTGGTGAGAAGTACCTGGAACCTGTTGGCCAGAATGCCAAAGGCGTTCTCCACCACCCGTCTTGCTCTGGACAGCCTGTAGTTGAAGATCCTCTCTTCACGGGTGACGTATCTGGAACTGTAGGGCTTCATGAGGTAAGTTCTGAGGGAGAAGGCATCATTACCCACGATGAAGTAGGGCACATCTTGTGTGTCATTGGGTAGGGGGTCTGGATCTGGAAAATCCATGATGAGGTTGCATTCCAGCCCCTCCTTGAGGTGACTGGCATTGTATACCTGGCTATCTGAAGGTGACCCATTGCCTAAAGCATCGATATACATGAACTTGTAGTCAGCATCAACCATGGCAAAGAGGATGATACTGAAGAAGCCCTTGTAGTTGTGATAAGAGGACCCTGAGTTGGGTGGAGCTTTGCAGGCCATGTGCTTCCCATCTATGGCTCCAATGGTGTGGGGAAAGTTCCACCTCTGATACCACTGTTCTGCAAGTTTCCTCCAGCCTTCTTCAGTGGTGGGGCACTGTTTTAACAGATGACAACGGACGTAGAACGTTTGTTGCCCATATATGTCGCGGATGTAGACCGTACGTGGCGGAAAGTTCATTTGCTCAAAAAGTTTTGTGCAGCTCAAAACTTTTTGAGCGGATGAAATAGCAGTAGACGGATGTTTGACGGATAGAGCGTATGAAACACGTATGCAGTGAGTACACAACGGATGCATCGCGTTTTCCAATGGGTGGCAAGCTTTTTTGTCCGTTTTACATCCTCTTTGCATCCGTTGGTGCAGTGGGACATGGGCTTTAGTTGGAATAGCCAGCCAGAAATGATCTCCACTCCAATGGTTTGAGCCAGGCTCTTTGAGATGGATGAAGCTCCCATCACTTGATTCTTGCTCGCCCACTAGTTTAAAAGCATGCAATATTGCAAGTAGATAAATGGGTGCCACTTTGATGGGAAAAACCTAGCTGTCTTCATGTGTTGGAGGGTGATAATCAATGTTGGATGTGAGGCATTGTGACACAAGTCAAGGCATGACTGGCCCGGAAGAGCCAGAAACCCAAGCACTACTAGTTAATTGGTGTAAAGCTAGTTTACCCCCTGTAGTGCATCAAGGATGGATGTGCAAACACCAGACAGAATGAACTAGCAATCTAGGTGATCTAGGATGAGTAGATTTTTCAGACATTGTATATCATGTGCTAAATAAATAAATAAATTATTTAGAT
This sequence comes from Laticauda colubrina, assembly GCA_015471245.1. Lineage (NCBI taxonomy): Eukaryota > Metazoa > Chordata > Lepidosauria > Squamata > Elapidae > Laticauda > Laticauda colubrina. The sequence continues at coordinate 2,376,560 of BLBF01000043.1, read as the reverse complement.
ACTAAGGCATCAATAATTTAATATGAATTCAACTTTCTCTTTACTATTTCATCCAAACTTTAATTTTTTTATTTCTCTGTAGATATTAAAACAAAATTCATACATTTAATAACAATTCCCTATCTGATTCAAAACAATATTTTCTCCATACTAGATACTATTTTTTCATTATAATTCAAATAGTTAGATTTCTTGGCCTTTTTAATGGTTCATATGATATTTCATTCATTTTATCTTGAAATATCAATCAAAAGGCATTTTGCACAAGTTGCACAGCTGGATAAGAGATACAGAAACCTATCTCACGGTGTAAAGGAAATATTTGTCTCTTGGAGTTTCCCTAATAATTGCTTGCATATGTAGAACATGAAGTTTTAATAACTACAGAGAAAAATTACAGAATGAAAAACTAGCAGCTGTTCTTCAATCATTTGGGAAGACTACATTATTTTTTTAATAGTAAGAGTTAAATCTCCAGAGCACTGTATTTTATAATGTAATAGTGCGCTACAACCATCTATCAACCATTGTATTCATGTAACACATCCACTGATACATCTATCAGAAAAAATAACATTTAAATAATATTTTTCTCATAAAATCCAATTCAAAAATGCTAGGAGAAATCACAATGTAATTGAGTCCTTCCCACTTATGTAGGAAAAAAAAGAATTCTTAGATGGTTAAATGAATTGAGCAATAATTAGCTGTAATCTTTCACAGACTAAATTTGTTGTAAATTAAAAAAAGAAATATAAAAATATATTTAAAACCATATAAATATCTGTGTGGAAATATTTCAGTTTTCTAAAGCATACATTTATAATCATGTTCAGAAATGTTATTTTAAAAAAGTCAGTCTATCAATCTGCAATGTACATTCCATCAATTTTGACTCTCCTATTTTTATTTTAGCTTACTATGTATAAATTAAGCATTGGTATATCTTTATTATCTCCAATTCCTTGGTCTCAAAATTTGTTGGATTTCAGATCTCATAAGGCTACCTTGGTTATGCAGCATAATCTAGAGGACACTGGGTTGGGGAAGCTTGGTACAGAGTTATGTTGTATATATTTTTTGCTTCAAGTTTGAATTTCAGAAAATTGCAATGGTTAGGGAGCACATACCTATACCACTATACTTATACAATCTACTTTCTTTCGAAGTGGTAAGTTCCAGATGGGTAAATAAAGAAGCAAATAAGCAGAAATATTGTTCTGCCTATTTGCTATATTTCTCAGCCTGTCTTGAAGAAGTATTTTGTAAACTACATGAGGCAAAAGATGGAATAAAAATAAATGGTGTCTATTTAAATCACTTAAGATTTGTAGATGATTTTGTTATCTTCTCACAAGATCCAGAAGAGCTACAAAGAAACATACAAAAGCTGCATGAAGGAGAAGAACCATTTTATTTAAAAATAAACCTGAAAAACAGCCAGGTTATATTTAATAAATTCACTAAAGAAAGAAAAAAATTATATTAAATTATAATTATAAATTATAAATTATAATTTAATTATATTAAATTATATTAAATTATGTTAGGCATAATTTATGCTCTTCAGGCATTTGCTCTTCAGGCATTTGGCAAGCTAAGCCTAATTTTCAAGAACAATCTCCCTCCATGCCTGAAGAGAAAAGTTTTCAATCAGTGCATGCTACTTGCTCTAAAATATGCCAGTGAAACATGGACACAAACCTCTATACAATCTATGCAAAAGCTACAAGTGGTGCAAACAGCCATGGAAAGATACACGCTCAGCATTACAAGACAAGATAGAAAGACCTGAACATCATTAGAGAACAAATGAAAGTATACGAGATCATCAAAAGAGTAAAAGAATTGAAATGGAAATGGGCTGGTCACAGAGCGAGAAGAACTGATGGTAGATGGATCAAGGCAGTCATACAATGGATCATATTTAATAAAAAGCATCCATGAAAGAGATTTAAAGATGGATTGACAGCATCAGCAAGTATTGTGGGCCCAATTGGCAAAAGAAAGCTCATGACCACAGAGGTTGGAAACATGGGAAAGAGGCTTTCATTCTGCAATGGATAGACAATGGCGAAAATGATAATGATGATGAATTAAACTATACAGTCCTTCATATTTTCAGAGAAGTATATCTTTCCATAGTTTGTTGATTGGTTATAAATTCAACCACTGATTATTATCTCTTTTGTATGGAGTATTGACCTATACTCAACACAATGGAGAATTCAAATCATTCGACTTGCATTTAAGCTTCCATGTACAATATGGTCATTTTTTACTGAACATTATGAGGCATTGTTGCATTTTTCCAGGAAAATATTTAAAAAACAGCTTCGAATAATGATATCATAAGATTTGCACAGCTGACACCAGCTGCAACATAGAAAAACTCAAAGAAGAAATGCAAGATGGGAACATTTGGAAAGACCTGGCCCCTCAGATTTGCCAAGAGTTATACACAATTCAATGGATATTGTCGTCATCATCATCATCATCATCATCATCATCATCATCATCATCAGGCTTTGCATAAGATTCATTCTGTTCAAGCAATGCACAAACTAGGAATGTAAACTGGCCAATGCTATAATGTGGAGATTGTGAAATTTTAAATTAGCTTAGTCATAATGTAAGAACTCAATGAGAAAAATCATTTTGCAAGCAAACTAGGAAAACTTGTCTGTAAAAAGTTCTTTATTTTTTCAAACTTACCAGGCCACTAAGGTCATAGAACCAGGAAGATGACAGGTTTTATTTTCTGGATTTATAATCACTGGGGAGAGGAGAAGCTGAGCATTTATTGTCACAACTGGTCTTGCTCTGAAAAGCAAGCAAATATAAATAAAAACATATTTTAAAAAAGTATATTAAACAAAAGAGAAGACAAAAGGAGACGTTTTCAGTTTTTATGGATGTTCATGACATTTAGAAATACAGAAAATATGAAATGCACTTTATGTACACAATAAGTATTCAAAACATCAGCAGGGACATGTATACAAAATACCCACATCAAGATGAGACAGATCTGTCTAGAGGGATGATGCACAAAACGTTCAATGTTAATGATTCACTCATGTCTGTTCATATGATAGCATCTCTTTATGATTTTTATTGATAGCAGTTAGCCAAATTCTCAACAGAAAAAGATGCACAAGTAGGAGAAGGTGGTTTTTCTTCTTACTAACATTTGAAACAGCAGGGATTTATTTTAACAAATAAACAAATAAAATGTATGCATCACATTCCAATAAAGTTCAAAGCCAAATGGTAAGGCTGTAGTTCCCAACTGTGTGCCACAATGCCTCAGGGTGCCACAGCAAACTCAGAGGAACTCCACAGGATACCACAGTGATATCCAACATATGTCAGACACCCAGGGTGGGATTAAAAAATCACAGCAACCAGTTCATTGCCCGGTTGCTGGGTGGGTGTGACCATGGTGGGCATGGCCTACTAGAACTTCCTGTTTCTGGCTTCCCCTGGGCTCTGGAGGCCCAGGGGACTTCCAGTTTTTTGTGACTTCCAGTTTTTCTGGGAAAGCAGGATTTTGCCCTCCCAAGAATCCAGACGCTTCCCATGGGCCTCTGGGAAGGCAAAAAGAGCCTCCCCCGGGGCTCTGGAGGCCCATCGGAAGCCAGAAACAGGCCCATTTCCGGACTTCTGAAAGGCACGTTTTGCCCCTTCCAGAATCTCTGTGTGGACCCTGCACTTTTACCTCCATCAGAAAGGACTGCATGGAGACTCCTGGAAGGGGAGGGCAGGGGTGAGCGGAGCCAGCCAGTTGGTTGAAATACCGGTTCAGCGAACCAGATGTAACTTTAAGATCTAGTTTGGCCAAACTGGATACACCACACAAAGTTTGAATCTAGAAGCACTATGAAAAATTACTGAGGATACTGAGGGAATTGTTAACCAATAAAATTTGGGAATCTTTGCCACAGGGTGTTACTTTATACAATTCTAACACGATAAAATATAAAACAAAATTGGTGCAATCTTATGCATATTTACTTACATATAAACCTGTTGAGTGACATGCTGTAGATTACAAACTTTAATTCAATTAATGGGGAATTTTATCAAAAAGTATTTATAGAGTGGATCATTTGAGATTAAGTAAATCATGAAGTCATCTGAAATCACTCTTTGATGTCACAACGAATGATATTTGAGTGATAAAAAAACTAAAATGTTGTGTTATAAAATAACTATTTTTAAACCAGATGTCTGCAGCAATGTCTGATGTTTTTATAGACAGGTTTTCAAATAACAATTATATCACTCAGTAGCAATCCAGGTACAGGCATCAAGTGTGAAATCCAAAGATTCTAAGGTGTTAATTCTGACTTGATGAGCTAGACAGTATGACCCAGTTACATTTTTTTCAAAAACTTCATGTTTTATTTTATTTTTTTGCTTCCCTTTTTTGCTCATTTATTAGCTAAAGAAAGCAAACTAACTCTAACCTTCTACAATGTAATGTTTTATTTATTTATTATTTATTTATTTGATTTGTCACTCATTTACAAGATAATAGGTATAAATATAAACATAATTATGAATACATGAAATGGATACATATAAAAAGAATAAAAAGAAACAATAGGACAGGGATGGTAGGCACTTGGTGCGCTTATGCACGACCCCTACAGGCCTCTTAGGAAAGGGGTGAGGTCAATAGTAGACAGCATAAGGTTAAAGTTTTTGAGTTTGGGGAAGAAACCACAGAGTCAGTTAGAGTATTCCCGACATTGTCTACTCTGTTGATGAAGTCATATTTCCTCCAATCAAGTTTGGTGCGGTTTACATTGAGTTTGTATCTGTTGTGTGCTCTTGTATTATTGCAGTTAAAGCCCATGTCACACTGCACCAACAGATGCAAAGAGGATGTAAAACGGACCAAAACCTTGCCATCCGTTGGAAAACGCGATGTACTCACTGCCTCCGTTTTGCTTCCTCTCTATCCGTCCAGCATCCGTTTATTGACGTTTCAACCGCTCAGAAAGTTTTGGGCTGCCTAAAACTTTTGCGCGGAAAATGTATCCAGTTCGTCTGTTCTGCATCCGCTACATATCCGCTAGGCATCTGTTACGCATCCGCTATATCCGCTAGGCATCCGCTACGCATCCGCGCAACTCCATCCGCCCGGATGCAGGGAGGAAGCGGAACGGATGCAGAACGGATGCAGAACAGATGCCTAGCGGATGCAGAACGGAAACAAAGCGTTTAAAATGGAAAAAACATCCGCAGAGGGGACCTATCTCGGATATTAAGGATGTCTACAGGATGCCTAGAGGATGCAAAGGGACACCTATACTGCCTATAAAAAGGGGGAGCAACTCGTCTGCATCTCACTTTCAGCCCAGCAGCCCAGTGGTGCAGACCTCTGCAGCCTTCATCTGCCTCTTCCTCTTCCACAGCATCCAGTCATGTCCACCGTGGATTGCGACAAAATCCTTTCGGCAACCAACATCCTTCTGCAACACTGCGAAACTATCTACAGTCTCTGTGAACAGTACTACGGGAAGAAAAGGAGGCACCCAAAAAAAGTCTGGCTCCGAAGATGGTTCACCAGAAGAGCACAGTACGTACTTTACGACAAGCTGATGGTGGAGCTCAGGAGCGAAGACACTCGGGCGTTCCAGAACTTCATGAGGATGCCTCCAGCCATGTTTGATGAAGTTGTGCAGCGGCTGACACCCAGTTTGACAAAGACAAATACCAACTTCCCGCCCAGCCTGGAACCTGGGCTCAAGGTGACACTCACTCTGCGCCACCTGGCCTCAGGGACCACCTACAGGAGCATGCAGTACGGCTGGAGGGTGCCACCCAGCATCATCAGCTTTGTTGTCAGAGAAGTGGTGCAGGCCATCATCGAAGAATACAAGGAGAAGCTCCTCCAGTGCCCCTCCACTGAAGAAGGATGGAAGAAAGTTGCAGAGCAGTGGTATCAGAAGTGGAACTTCCCACACACCGTTGGAGCCATCGATGGCAAGCACATGGCTTGCAAAGCTCCAGCCAACTTAGGGTCCACTTATCACAACTACAAGGGCTTCTTCAGCATTATCCTCTTCGCCATGGTCGATGCTGACTACAAGTTCATGTACATTGATGTTTCAGGCAACGGCTCATCTTCAGATGCCCAGGTATACAACGACAGTCACCTCAAGGAGGGGCTGGAAAGCAACCTCATGGTGGGCTTCCCAGATCCAGACCCGCTGCCCTCCCTCACAACCTACCTCATGAAGCCCTACACTGTGCATCCGTACTGCATCCGTTGTTTCCGTTCCGCGTCTGCTTCGCTGAGGCCCCCTGGAAGCCTAGCGGATGCGCCATCCGCTTCCATCCGCTGGGCTTCCGTTCCGCATCCGCTTTGCATCCGCCCTGCGTCCTCCCCACGTCCGTGTTAGCCGCTCCAATTATGCAAATTTTTGCCCCTTTTGAGCGCGGATAACAACGGATGTAAAATTTTTCTCTTCCGTTGTGTCCTTTTTGCATCCGTTGGGCAGTGTGACACGGCCTTAAAGCTGAAGTAGTAGAAAATGTTCTTCTCAAACATACATAGAATTTTTGCTCTTTTTACTACATTTCATCTTTGTGATTAACAAAAGGAAAAGTTTTTCAGACTGTTTTATGGTATAAAATAGAAGACAGATCTTAAGCCAAGTAGACCAAAAGCCAAAAAAGAAAGGTCATCACAGAAAGAGCAATTGGAACAGACATGGATATAATAAGTGAATTAATTGTCTCTTTTTTGTCAACCTTTTAGAATAAAACTTTAAAAAAGAAAGTGATAAACCAGCATAGGGTTCATTTGTTTCCTTTACAAATCCATGATCCTTAATAATAGCATAGAAAGCAAATTTAAAAAAAAACTAAATACAGTAGAAAAGTATAGCAGTAGTTAAATTTTCCCATGCACATAATAGTGTAAAATCAACTTAAATGCTAACCATCAACTCACCAACCATAACTCATCAACTTTTCAAATATTCTGCAGCTTCAGATTGTAAAGGTCCCTGTTACATAACTTATGTTCAATCATTATTTGATAATTACACAGTCTTACAAATCCAATAAATGTAGTTTTATTCCAATTATTTCAATGTAACTAATTTGTTTCTACAAAATAGAAACCTTTTCCAGAAATATTTTGATTCTGTTATGAGTTCAGATATACTTTGAAAGAATGGGCTTATGAAAGAAAACATTTTACATAAGTATGTTTTTTATTATTAAAAGATTAAGGATGGAGATAGCAGAAACATCTAGCATTGCATACCTGTAAACAACTACCTTTCCAAATCCAAATGCACCAACAATTAGATCTGTGGGAAAAATAAATATACACTTTCTTAGAACAGAAGGGAAATAGAACAATCAGTACAACTGACATTACTGATATGAAAATCAATAAAATGACTAAATGCGCAGCTATTTTATGGAAATACAAAAATTCATAGAAACATTCATATTTCTAAATTTATTTTAATTTGGATTTCTGGCACATTCTTTTCACTCTCATTCCCATATGAGCACTCACATTATTTCAATCAAAAAACAAAACAATGATCCAGCTTCTACTCAAGTATCAGAATATTTTTTTACTCTTCTTCATTAGTTGGACCATTTTTTATTCATACTGTTTTCCATACCCAAAATAATAATTTCAGCCAAACAAAGAAATCAAGCCACAAAAATCTCTCTGTGGTACACTGTCTAGACAATTAAGATGGCGAAATAGATGACCCAAATGGAGATCTGGATTCTGGAAAAGAATTAGGACCAAAATTTGTAAACCTAATAATGGATGGAAGACAATAAAAATATAAACAGTGTGGTAGACCTTGGGCTGAAATAATTCAATTGGTTTTAATATAATTGTTTTTATATGATTTCATCTCTTAGCATTAAACAAAATACAATACTTAATACAACCATACTTTTTAAAAATAATTATTAAGAATATTCAAAACGTGTCTCTTTGTGCCTTTCATAAATGTGGACATTCCACAGAAAATTGACTGATTTCCTCTTTAGCTTGGTCTGGCTAGGGACTACTTTAAAAATCCTGAATGCCAAAATCATTAATGTGTTTTATAAACATTTTGAATTCTGCAAAAGAAAATAATCACAATCAAATGTTCAAGCTGTCTACATTATCAGAATGTTTTGCAGCACTGTTATCCTAAAAATAGATATTTTAGTGAATACTGCTGTATTTCTTCCTACAAAATACCAGAGATGCAATTTGCTAGCTGAAAACAAAATGTTTAACATATGCAGAATATTTTTCATCAGAATAAGATATTATTTTTCTTTTCTAGAAAAAACTGAAGAAAAACTGATAATTTTTTTTTTAAAATGATACTAATTCATTTTTTAACGATTCAGCTTCATGGCTTTGATTAAATGAGAAAAATCTATAAAAGTCATTTAGAATATAGCTGTAATTCCACAGAGTTTTGCATTTGGATTCTATGTGTGTATATATCTACTTAGAATTGCCTTCTATGGTTATGACTCAATTTTTAGAAAGTAATTAAATAACCATAATACACTTGTAAAACAAAGAAGACTGCCAAGAAGTCTAATACTGTGTACAGATAAGGAAGACTATTGTTAATTTTTGGAGTCAAAATTAGCAATAATTCTAAGAGGACATATTGTTCTGTAGTACTAGCCACAATTACTGGGAAAGGTGAAAGGTGAAATTTTATAAAAAAGCATCTATTTGCTAACATGGGCTTTTGTTGTTATGTACATTTGACATAAACACATTGCATTATTTTAAGATGTTACAGAAGAAAAGAATTATTACTTTAACTGTATTCAATAATAAAACACATTGTACACTAGACTCTAAGAAAATGCTAGTTTGTCATCTTTACTGATTTTTTGGATTTGGGCTATTGCAGTTCTGACATATTCACTATGCTCTTTCAAAATCTGGTTCTATATAACACTTTCTATAACATACATTTAAAGGAGCAAGACAACTGGAATCAGGTTGCGATGAGCCAGCTGCCAGCATCTGACTTTCATGGCTTGTTTGCAACAGATTGCAAGAACAGATACTGTACGAAGCAGCTCTAATTCCTTCTTTGATTTCCTTTTTCATGGTAAGTACCCTTGTTTAAATGATGCTCCCGAATGCATTCCATAACTGAAACAGTGATCCTAAATGAAAATTTGACAATTGTAGTAGAACTCCTGGCATTTAGCTTACAAACTGTCTTACTAATTTTACTAACTTATTATTTCAAAACCTCTACTACTGTGGTAAAATGATGGAAAGTTTTCTGCTATATATCTTGATGAACAAAGAGATGAACTACAAAGAATACTATTCTTGAAGATGGATTATTATGTTATTAAGTTCCTAGTTCCTTTTAGCCACATTTTGTTATGTTAGTCCATCTAGGTAGCAGCAGCTAATTGATCTTGGTTGAATTTGAAGAGCCCGGCAGGCTTAGACCTATTAAAACTTGCAGTAATCAACAAATCCTGGACCTGCTGACAAGATTTTTAAAAAAATCCCAAAAAAGTTAGTGGAAAATCATTTGCATATTGTTGTCAAATATGAGGTGACCAGGAGACATGGCTAACTAAAGAAGTCTTCAGATTTATTGTTGTTTATTAATATGTATGTATGTATGTATGTATGTATATATGTATGTATGTGCTGTTTAGCTTCCTTCGGGTATTATCCCACGTCATTGTAGTGCTGTTAAAGTTGTAGCAACGTTTCAGCAGAATCTCATCTGCCATCATCAGGCTTCTGTATGGATGTGTGTCTCAGCTTCTGGTTTCAAATTCGAGGCTGGTCTATTCTGATTGGCTAGGAGCCTGGGTCTGTGTTCACTGGACTTGGAGTTTGATTGATTGGTGTTTCTGGTTTCTTCTGTCTGTTTGGTGGCTTTGATTGGCTGGCAACACTCTGTTCCTGTGTTGGAGGCTTTCAGTGCAGCTTGGCTTCGTGTGAAAGGACGGCTGCTATCCATTAAGAAGCTAGGTTTCACCTGGGTGCCTGGTGGGGGGGTGTTTGAGTTGGAGGCATCAGAGGGAGTCTGTTTGTGCTCAGGTGTTTGTCTGTTTTGTGGTGTGGAGATCTTTCTATTTGAGAGTGCAGGCTTCCAAATGATTGACAGTCTGCTGGAATCATCTCTCCTATTCATGCTTTCAGGTCTTTTTTCAATTTTTCAATGATGCCTCCAATTCAAACCACAAAACAGACAGAAGAAACCAGAAACACCAATCAATCAAACTCCAAGTCCAGTGAACACAGACCCAGGCTCCTAGCCAATCAGAATAGACCAGCCTCGAATTTGAAACCAGAAGCTGTGAGACACACATCCATACAGAAGCCTGATGATGGCAGATGAGATTCTGCTGAAACGTTGCTACAACTTTAACAGAACTACAATGACGTGGGATAATACCCGAAGGAAGCGAAACAGCACACATGTAAGTACCCGCGAAAGCTTAAAAAAACAAATATGTATGTATGTATACAGATAGATCAATAGAGAGAAAGAATTAAAATTTGGCATGCAATGCCCTATAGCAGCATCCCGAGGGGAGGAGATGCAACATAGTACATAATAGAATATATACTATGTATATGTATATACATAATATGTATATAGGTCTAGATGTGTTCCCACTCGCTATCCTCAGGCTGGTGCTTTTGGCTTCGTGCCAGTGCAAGAAAGCACCAGCTTGAGAATGGCGAGTGGGACCTTGCCGAAATGTCGCCAAGATACTCTTAATCTTACATGGGAAAAGACCCGAACACACCTAGACCTACATACCCGTACCCATGAAAATCTACAAAAACATAATAGGTATATTATATACATATATATATTAGAGCCACAGAGGCACAATGGTTAGAATGCAGTAAGGAGGCTAACTCACTACTCACTCCAGGAGTTCAGTCCTGACTGTTTCAAGGTTGACTCAGCCTTCCAGCTTTCTGAGGTTGGTAAAATGAGGACCCACATTGTTGGGGGTCAGTATATTTTGTAAACCACTTCGAGAAGGCTGTAAAGCACTATGAAGCAATATATAAGTGGTATCGCTATTGATATTAGTGTCACTGTTCCAATTCTCCAAAAAGCAAGAAACAGAAATAAAAGTTTTGATTAACTACTTTTAATTCTGGCAGGCCTGGAAACATAGGCACATAGCCAAAAAAAATGCAGCAAAAACCGTTGCTGCATTCCTGCCTATTTAACCCTGGCCCCTGCGTGCCCGCCCCACCCACATCACTGTTGTGGCCTAGACAGGCCTGAGAGGCCTGAATTTTTTCTGTTGGGCCCAGTTCTTTCTTCTGCTGCCGGCCTGCTCTCCAGCTGACTACTGGCCGACTGCTTCTTTGTTATCCACCTCCCATGCCTTGAGTCTACTGTTTTTTATTATCCCTGTAAACCTTCCCCTGTTTAATGGCAACCCAAGATGATCCACTAGTGCTTGCCCTTTTGAGGGTTGACAATTAGGTCTTCATCCTTAACTACTTCATTAATTCTCAAACTTTCTTGGGTCTACAGCTTGTCCAAAGATTTTCTATACTGTTTTGTTTTGTTCCTAGTCAGCCATATCACCTAACATGAATGCTGAATCTTTGAATTAGCTAATCAGCCTATGGACCTATATACCTATGGACAGTTAATAGCCTGTGGACCTATCTTACCAAGTAACAGACAAACAACACTTCAACAAATAATGAGAATGTCATACGAAACCTTGCTGAAACTTTGCTAAAATCAACTATATGCACAGCATTATCTTTCTCCACTAAAGTAGATAATTTGTGAAGGAAAAACACTCTTTCTCCCCCCCCCCTTTCTCTCTCTCTCCCTCCCTCTATATTTCTCTCTGTGTCTATGTGTGTGTCTATGTATATGCATACATAAATACGTACGTGTGTATTAAGCCCCTGTCACACTGCACCAACGGATGCAAAGAGGATGTAAAAGGGACAAAAAAGCTTGATATCCGTTCGAAAACGCGATGTACTCACTGCCTCCATTTGGCTTCCTCTCTATCCGTCCAGCATCCGTTTATGGATGTTTCATCCGCTCCAAAAGTTTCAGGCTGCTTCAAACTTTTGCGCGGAAAATGTATCCAGTTCGTCCGTTCTGCATCTGCTACGCATCCTCTACGCATCCGCAACGCATCCGCTATATCCACTAGGCATCCGTTCCGCATCCGCGCAACGCACATCCGCCCGGACGCAGGGAGGAAGCGGAACGGATGCGGAACGGATGCCTAGCGGATGCAGAACGGAAACAAAGCATTTAAAACGGAAAAAACGTTCGCAGAGGGGACCTATCTCGGATATTAAGGATGTCTAGAGGATGCCTAGAGGAAAACCTATAGGGCCTATAAAAAGGGGGAGCAACTCGTCTGCATCGCACTTTCAGACCAGCAGCCCAGCGGTGCAGACCTCTGCAGCCTTCATCTGCCTCTTCCTCTTCCACAGCATCCAGTCATGTCCACCGTGGATTGCGACAAAATCCTTTCGGCAGCCAACATCCTTCTGCAACACTGCGAAACCATCTACAGTCTCTGTGAACAGTACTATGGGAAGAAAAGGAGTCACCCAAAAAAAGTCTGGCTCCGAAGATGGTTCGCCAGAAGAGCGCAGTACGTACTTTACGACAAGCTGATGGTGGAGCTCAGGAGCGAAGACCCTTGGGCGTTCCAGAACTTCATGAGGATGCCTCCAGCCATGTTTGACTAAGTTGTGCAGCGCCTGATGCCCAGGTTGACCAAGACAAACACCAACTTCCTGCCCAGCCTGGAACCTGGGCTCAAGGTGACACTCACTCTGCGCCACCTGGCCTCAGGGACCACCTACAGGAGCATGCAGTACGGCTGGAGGGTGCCACCCAGCACCATCAGCTTTGTTGTCAAGAGAGGTGGTGCAGGCCATCATCGAAGAATACAAGGAGGAGCTCCTCCAGTGCCCCTCCACTGAAGAAGGATGGAAGAAAGTTGCAGAGCAGTGGTATCAGAAGTGGAACTTCCCACACACTGTTGGAGCCATCGATGGCAAGCATGTGGCCTGCAAGTCGGGGTCCACTTATCAGAACTACAAGGGTTTCTTCAGCATCATCCTCTTCGCCATGGTCGATGCTGACTACAAGTTCATGTACATCGATGTTTCAGGCAATGGCTCATCTTCAGATGCCCAGGTATACAACAACAGTCACCTCAAGGAGAGGCTGGAAAGCAACCACATGGGGGGCTTCCCAGATCCAGACCCGCTGCCCAACGACATGCAAGATATGCCCTACTTCATTGTGGGGGATGACGCCTTCTCCCTCACAACCTACCTCATGAAGCCCTACACCTCCAGATGCCTTACCCATGAAGAGACGATCTTCAACTACAGGCTGTCCAAGGCAAGGCGGGTGGTAGAGAACGCCTTTGGCATCCTGGCCAACAGGTTCCAGGTACTTCTCACCAACATGCAGCATCGCCCAGAGACCATGAGGAGGATCGTGGAAGCTTGCTGCATCCTGCACAATCTCATACGCACCCGCTACCCAGTCTTGCAGAATAGGCTCGTGGACCTCCAGCAAGGCAATGGGGACATGGAGCCGGGGAATGGAGGCAAGGGCGAAACCTGATCGACATTGAGGATGTGCAAGGCCCCAACAGAGCCTCATGTGAGGCGAAGAAGCAGCGCAACCTCCTGAAACACTGGTGCAACTCCCCAGCTGGAGTGGTGGAGTGGCAAGACAGGATGGTAGATGCTTAATGGATGCTTCCTTCAGCCTGTCTCATCACACTGATGAGATTGTGCCATGTATGTTGAATGGCCCTACAATGAACAGGGCATTTAATAAAGAGTTCTGTTTATGTTGACATGTGTGGATCAATGCTTACATTGTAATTGATAATGAAGGGCCATAGGGGTGGCACCTGGGAGGGTGGACCATACAGTTCCACTATGCTTGCACTGGAGGTTTATCTATCCCACAGCTATTACCCATCCCATAGGTATCCCTGCCCATCCCACAGGTATCCCTTCCTATCCCACAGCTATCTTAACCCATCCCACAGGTATCCCTTCCCATCCCACAGCTATCTTAACCCATCCCACAGGTATCCCTTCCCATCCCACAGGTATCCCTTCCCATCCCACAGCTATCTTAACCCATCCCACAGGTATCCCTTCCCATCCCACAGGTATCCCTGCCCATCCCGCTGCTATCTTAACCCATCCCACAAGCATGCAAAGGCTAAACCATTTCTAAAAGTTTCCACCCAGACTTTATGGAAAAAAATTAATGAAGCAAGTGTGTGAAACAAAGATAAACTTTATTAATAACAAGCTGTAAAATAAACATGACCCAAGTCAAGTGTCCAAATAAAGTCCACAAATATCCAGGCAGCCAGTCTCTGGCACTCCTCTTGATCACTCGGAGGTGTGTGCCCAGGCTAAGGTGTTAGGGAGCAGGTGCTGTGGAGGTGGGTGCTGCTGCAGTGCTGGTCTGAGGCGTCATTGGAGTGCCTAGCCCTGAGAGGACAACAGGGGACGGTTTGTTGAGGAAGGTGTCGGACAGCTGGCTCAGCCCCTTGATGCTGAGAGGTCCTTCCTCCATGAGGACAGATGTACTGAGGCCGGGCTTGGCTGTGGGATGGAGGAAGGAGCAGTGTAGTGGGGCTGCCTGCTCTGCAGCGGGGTGAGGACTGTCGTGGTTGCCATCGGTGGCATCATTGGAACCGGTGGCAGCGGTCGCCTGATGACTCTGTGCCTGCATCTGGAAGGGCTGCTGTCTGTGCTGCTGGACCTCCGGGTAGCTGTAGCCCTGGTAGGTGAGGGGCTGTGGGAAGCCTTGGTATGGGAGGGACATCACCTGGGGTGGAGGAGCAGACCTGGACTGGGTGGGAGCAGGTGCCTCTGGGTCTGAAGGGTTGTTAAGCAGCGTGGTGATCCTCTCCTTCACCTGGTACTGGGGATCCGCCATCTCCTTGAGGGTCTGGTTCATATAATTGAGGAAAGGCTTGCGGTTGGAGGAGGAGGATTCGATGGGGACCAGCTGAGAGAGGAGACCTATGCTAGTGCAGATGGTGTCCCTGATCTCCACCAGGACCTTGTGGCTCTGCCCCTCCTGCGGTCCGGCTCTCTGCCTTACTGTGGTGGCGGAGGTGTGGGTGGATGCGGCTTCAGCAGCAGTGGACTCGATGTCTCCTTTCTCCCACTGCACCAGGGAGTCCTCATCGCTCTCCACCATGCTTTCAACACCTGCCCGGGGGTTCTCTGCCGTGGCACGCTCCACAGATACCTGCATGGAGACAGGGACTGACTCTTGGCCGCCAGAGGACTGGCTCCCAGCAGGCTGCTGGAGAGAGAGGGTAGAGATTTGGGCTCCTGGTGCTCCTCGGTGGCGGACCTCATCCTCCAGGAAGCTGCACTTGGCTATGACGTAGTTCTCTCTGTTCGTCAGCTTAACTCTGGCCTGGCCAGATTTTTTGCGGTGCAGCTTCCCGCACCAGGTGTGCATGTGCTTCCACCAGCCGAGGAGCACCTCCAAAGTGTAGCCCAGACTCTCCGCCCTCTCTCTCCAAGCAGCCTGCTTCTGCTTGGTGTCCCTGTACAGCCGGTGTCCCTTCCACCACAGATAGTCGTTCTCTCTCAGCCACTCCAGCAACTCATCCTCGTGCGCTTCCTCAGTGTAATACTGCCTCCTCTCCCATTGTTGCATACGCCTCTTCCTCCCTTTGGCAGGACCAGATGGGCCCTCATCAGAGGGGCTTCCAGGTTGTAGGGGCTGCTCCTCCACACCAACAGCACCAGCAGCAGCAGCAGCATCACCAGCAGGATCATAATCATAATTATCATCATCATCATCATCATCATCATAATCACCAGCAGGATCATAAGCAGCAGCAGCAGCAGCAGCAGCAGCAAGACCAGGATGAGCAGCAGCAGAGTAAGCACAGCCGCAGGGTCAGCAAGACCAGGAGCACGAGCAGAACGAGCAGGACCAGCAGGACCAGGAGCAGCTTCAGCAGAGTACGCAGCAGAAGCACCACTGCCAGGAGCAGCTACAGCAGAAGCTCCAGCAACAGAAGAGCGAGCCCAAGCAGCAGGAGCCCCAGCAGAAGATGAGTCAGGGACATGGGGCGGGAGGGTGGCCCTGTCCCTCTTGCCAGGGATGGCGGCAGGTTGCTGAGACTTTCGCTTCTTCCCCATGGTTGTGGGGTTGCTGGCTGGCAGGAAGGCTGGCAGGCACGAAGGCTGGCAGGAAGGCTGGCAGGAAGCCTGTTAGGAAGTCTGGCAGGAAGCCTGGCAGGAAGGCAGGCACCAAGGCTGGCAGACAGACTGGCTGGCAGGGAGTCTGGAAGACAGGCTGGCAGCAAGGGTGGCAGGGAGGCTGGAAGGCAGGCTGGCAGGGAGGCTGGAAGGTAAGGAGGCTGGAAGGCAGGCTGCCAGCAAGGCTGGAAGGGAGGCTGGCAGCAAGGCTGGCAGGGAGGCTGCCCAGGAGGCTGGGAGTCAGGCTGGGAGTCAGACTTGGAGGCAGGCTGGCAGCAAGGCTTGCAGGCAGACATGCAGGCAAGAACTCGAGGTATCCAGCAGCAGGTCTTTCCTCGGAATGCTGGCCACGTGCGAACTGCTTCCCTATATATCCGGGGGGCTTGCGCAATGCATCCCCCCCGCATGCGCAATTAACGCTAGGCATCCATTAGGCTTCTGCTGTGCATCCGCTAGGCTTCCGCTGTGCATCTGCTTCATCCGCTGTGCATCCGTACTGCATCCGTTGTTTCCGTTCCGCGTCTGCTTCGCTGAGGCCCCCTGGAAGCCTAGCGGATGCGCCATCCGCTTCCATCCGCTGGGCTTCCGTTCCGTATCCACTTTGCATCTGCCCTGCATCCTCCCTGCGTCCATGTTGTCCGCTCCAATTATGCAAATTTTCACCCCTTTTGAGCGCGGATACAATGGATGTAACATTTTTCTCTTCCATTGTGTCCTTTTTGCATCCGTTGGGCAGTGTGACACGGCCTTTAATTATATATTTGTGTGTGTATGTGTGTGTGTGTGTGTATCTTTGGTTATTCGGGTTTTCTCCTGCGTAAAATACCCACAAAAACCTCAGAAAACACGCACACACACACACACACACACAATTTATTTATACATTTTCATTTTACATATATAAGTGGTTTGTGAACAGTGTATTTTTCTGATTCAATTTGCTTATAGAATAATATTTTTCCATCTCCTAATTTCTACCTCTATTATCCAAACATTTATAAAATAAGTCCCATGTGAAGAAGATTATATTTATGATATAAAGTTCTAATATGTCCTTTCAAGTGAACAAAACAGGATGATATTGTAGAAATGTGTGCGGAGGTACAAATACACTTTAGTCATTAAAAAGTATGTTCTAGTATTAGCTAATTCACTAAAAATTCTAAAGTTTTTTTCCATATGTACATATGGATATTATATTTTCTTTGCAAGTTTTTCAAAAATACAAGAGGTGGATCAACTCATTGTGTAAAAATTGACAAAGTCATATTACTTTAACCAAAAAGCTGCCAGGCACAAAGATAACACAGTGAAATCCAATTGAGTCCAACCTTTTATTTGCTTAAACCTGATGGACAAAATATTACCAAACTGAAGCTATAAACCTCTACCCCTGGGATGTCAAACTGGCAGCCTGGAGGCTGGATGCATCACAAAGAGGCCAAGCCCCTCCTAGCTTTGCAAAGGCAAAAAACATCATGATACATCATGTGATGCGGCTGAGGTGACATCCATGCTCTACCCAGTATATCTTGAGAAAATCTGGAATGTGGCTTCCCTGAACCTCTTTCCTTCTCTATCTCTTAATTTGGACTGCTCTTTTGGAATATACTGCCTCCTCCCTGTGCTGCCAATGTTCTTTTCCACTGCTTCTTAAGGTGTACATTCCATCATAGGAGTGATGTTATTCTAAGCACATATATGTATGATTGATTGCTTATTGTACTCTATGATGATTATTATTGATTCTTGATTCTTGACAAATGTATTTTTTCTTTTATGTATACTGAGAGCATTTACACCCAGACAAATTCCTTGTGTGTCCAATCACACTTGGCCAATATATAAGAATTCTAATTCTATATCCACTTCTATGTTTACGATTTACCAATTAAAATGGAAGAAATGGCTTAATTTCACAAAGTTTTTGATCATAATAGTAGAACTGCAAAGCACCCAAGTACATCTTCTAAAGCCTTTATAAAGATCTAAAGAAACAATAAAGCACTTCAAATTTCCTTCTTTTTTCCTCTCTTTCAAAGTCAGTGGAGATGAGAACAAGAACCACAACCTTAGCCAGATGGTTTGTTTAAAAATAAACAAAGGGGGATGGGAAGAATCACTGAAAGCAGACCAAAAACATAATCCATCCCAAAACATTAGCACAGTACGTTAACAGAATATAGAGACAAAGATATTCCAGAAGACTCTTCCAACAGTGTCCCATTAATTACATGGAACAAACGTATGCCAACAAAACAATTTGGATGACAGCAACTGTGCTGTGTATGTTACGCTACAAATGCTTGGGAGCCTTCTCAGGCCAAGACAGAGAAATGCTGTGTATATATTGTATGCTACTCCCCGAAAAAAGTAATGATAGTAATGATAAAATGGATATAAAAATGGTGCATTTAGATTACAAATGGTATTGGATTACTGTCCTAAAATGGACACTTTCAAAATAAAGACCAAAAACTTCAGCAGTAAAGCAGTGCTGAGAAATACAAGCTGACATCAGTAAAATATTGATTCTTCAAGTAGAAACATTTTAGAAAAAAACAAAGAAAAAATTGAAAAGCAGCCCAGTTTAAATCAAGCTAATAATTGGCAAGCAAATTTTACTTAATTTACCTTACATGCCACTCATTTCATCATCCAAATGAATCTTTGGATAATTTTTTTTTACCATGCTTTGCCATCTGTTCATAAGACCAATCTTTTGTGACCAGCAATAGGATTTAAAAGAAAGGATCCTGATATGCTTTGCTTCAGACTTCTCCAACCAGAAGCCCTCCAGATATCTTAGAGCACTACTTCTATCAACTTGAACCAGTACAGACACTGATTTGTGTGGCAATTGATTTTGATAAAGGTTGTCTTCCAACACATCTGGAAGGATCACGTTTGGAGAAAACCATTTTAATTTAATTGAATGAAATACAAATGATTTATAACTCAATTCAATTAGTTTCAATTAAAAAAAAAATCCAATACAACATATAAATAATATACGTATGTTATTATAGTGCCCTTGAGATAACAGTAAAAATAGTTGCAAAATGGATATATTAACATTAATCATCTGAATTAAGAAGAATATATGAATTCTTCTGTTTTCTATCCAACAATAATATTTATCATTCCCTCTGTTCTATGTGGACATCTCATGCTACAAGTTAGATATATGTACTGAACCATCAGATGAGTTAATATTTCTTGAAACCTTGAACTTGTTGCATATTTTAGTCATCTGCCACTTCATGTTTCTCAAATGTTGGGATGATTCCCATCAGCTTTGACCCGATAAAAGATTTTACCTAGAACATTTGAATGCTATCAGATTTTATTATGGACTTTAAATACAATATCTTGTTTTCAATTTTAAAATCTCATTTTCAATCAATAAAATACCATTTGTGCATTCATCCATTCTCCAATTAATTGTAAAACAAAGAGTTTACTGTTTTTGTTTTCACTGAGTTTAGTAGGACTAGGAAACTATGCTCACTATATGTATCTATTTGGGACAATGTGTTTAGTCCACAGCAGATGGCAGTGCCCAGCCAATCTTGACTAATCAATGAAAACCAAGCAGGATCCGATCTAGTTAATACTTGGATATTTGTAGGAACTAACATGTCTATTATACCAAACTTGGAAGCTGAAAAAACATCCCAGAAGAACGCAAAGGTAGACCATGTTTGTATTGTTCATAGCAAATCTCTATGGACATGTCCAACAAGACTCGAGTCTTCAACTTCAAGGACACACATATTTTAAACCATTTAAACCCTGAATTTACAAACAGGCAAGTACCTTAAATGACTTATTTGTTGAACATCAGTTTTGCATTATAATGATGATTTTATCTTCTTATTTAAGAATATTTTATATTAATATATCCATTGTTGATATCTCAAAACAGAACTAAAGTATCTCCTTTACTCGAAAACAAGTCTACATTTTTTATCTCTGTTCTCCAAAAGGAACAGGCTGAGAATACATTTTCCAGAGAAAGAAATCTCCCTCTGGTGGAAGAACATTACCTGGATAATCATTTTGATCTATGTCTGAGTCTCCTCTTAATGTAAATCCAAATCCTGCAGGCATAGATTGGGTAGCCCACAGGCCAGTGAGAATCTGGGAAGGATTAGGATTTAACCCATTTCTGTCTCCATTGTAGATGAATACCCTCCCCCTTTTGTCTTCTCCTGCAAATGGAGCACCTATGGCAACATCTGCAAAATAGCAAAGCCAAATTATATTGTTAGAATCAATTGGGCCCCAAATAGCTCCTCCCTCCCACCTTTTGTAAGGTCTGTTTCCAGGGGTGGGATTCAATTTTTTTAACAATCGGTTCTGTGGGCGTGGCCTAGTTGGTGGGCATGGCTTGGTGGTTATGTAACTGGATGGGTGTGGTCAGCTCAACCTCACTCAAATTGAGGCACGCATCCCCTCACCTGGCCTCTCATGACTGTGGGGATGCTGCAACAGTCGTAAGTGTGAAAAATGGTCATAAGTCACTTTTTTCAGTGCCATTGTAACTTTGAATGGTCACTCCACACAAACAAAACACCAGCAAAGGAGGAAAAAAAACTCCATAGAAGTTTCAGAGACAGGAAGCAATACCAGAATGTTTCCTTCCTGCCTTCCTAACAGGATTAGGCCAGTAATTTCTTCTAATAACCGGTTCTCCGAACTGCTTAGAATGTTAACAACCGGTTCTAGCGAATAGGTGCGAACCTGTAGAATCCCACTCCTGTCTGTTTCCCCCTCCCCCCAGGCACTTGGTCAGGCACAATCTCTGACATAACCTGCATTATCCCATTTTTAAAATTATTTTATTTTTATTTGATGAATAACTAAATAAATGCTGTACTACCCTGAGCAGGAAATGTTTCAACTAGCACTGTTCTGAAAAAGATCCCACTTTCTTTTTTCTTCTGCCAGCCTTTTTCATTCTGATTAATTTAATTATTACATATTCAAGAAGTATACGTAAATATTCTATCCTTTCACATACAGTTTTCTCTCCAGTAATCTGTAGGATCTTTGGCTTCCCTCTCTTCAGTTAAATATCAAGAGAAGACATTATGAAAAAGTCCTGAGAATCAGGTAGAAAAATAATGTCTCTTCCACAGAGAAAGGAAAATTTTGATAGATAGGCAGTTTTGGCATAGTGTTAAATTCAGTTAGTTTTGCTTTCACAATCACTGATGTTTGGGGCAATATTTGAAACAGTGTGAATAGTTTTAAAAGGAGAAAGGGATATGGATCCATTGCTAAGCTAGTTGACTTACATCATTTGACCCAGTTCCTGTTCCCTATTGTTGAAAAGGAAGCTGCCCCCCACCCGCTTCTTTAATAATAATTCAAGAGGGGTTTTAAAACTTTTTTCTTTTCTCAGACTTTTAAAGCATGGATATTTTCACACATCTGGTTTTAATTATTATATTTATTCTACTGAATTTTAGTTGAATTTGAGACATTATAAACCACCTAGGGACCTGTGAGTTTTAGTCCTGCCTTAGGCATGAAATCCAGGTGGACCAGACACACTCTTGGCCCAATTTAGCTCACAAGAGGAAAACAGGAGGAGGAAGAACTATCTGACATATTTTATGCCTTGAATTATTTATAAAAATAATAAAGGTAGGATAAAAATAATTTTTAAAAAGGAAATTGTGACTGGAATCTACTGGACTGAAAATTGTGACAATTCCAACATTCAATCAATTTATCCATTTTCATGGTAGCACAGCATCCCTCAGTTAGTCATGAAGGATGTAATTAGTATGTTTTCATCATCATGACTTTGTTTTGGGCAAGGAAAAAACTTTGCTACTGAATTATTCATTCCCCCTAAGTTATTTAGGTGCATCTCTTTAAGGTGATGTAGTTACTTACCTCTATAACCATCCTGATTGAGATCTCCCAGGGGTGCAATAGAATTGCCAAATCGACCAAAAACATCAGTGCCAGACAATGTCTGTGTTTCTTTGAAGGACAAGACAGAATCCTGCAGATACAGATACACCTGTCCAACTTCCTTAGGGTTGCTCTCAAATTCACGTTCCATAAAGAGAGGAGCACCAACTAGGATGTCATCCATACTAAAGAAGGAGAAAGGACAAGACTGACATTCAAGTTGGCTCAGCTGAAAAAGTGGCTTGTTTTGCAGGAATAGGACAAACTGGGTAGAATGACTAAAGCAAAGTCACAAGCTCTGACCATTTTGTAAATGCGTTGTGTTATCTCAGGCATGGATGAAAATGGTGGAGTTTCTGGTGCAGCAGTATTTTGATGAAAGCAATAAGATGTTTGCACTGTGCTGGATTTCTATCCATTGGGAAATTATCCAGCCTTATTCCTTTCCTCTA
The DNA here is from genome assembly GCA_015471245.1 of Laticauda colubrina. Classification (NCBI taxonomy): domain Eukaryota; kingdom Metazoa; phylum Chordata; class Lepidosauria; order Squamata; family Elapidae; genus Laticauda; species Laticauda colubrina. Next base: position 2,353,898 of record BLBF01000043.1, on the reverse strand, counting down.
TGAAAGTTCCTTACTATGTAACATCTGGACTGGATAGGGGTCACCTGTGAATTAAATGGCCCAGCAGTACCTGCTTTGGGAGATATGATACTGCTGAATCATGGTGATGAAAAGTTTATCCATTCTTAATGGATAAACTTTTTATTTCCCTTTTGGTTTCTGTAGATCCTTCCATGAATGAATGAATCTTAGGCTGTCTGTTTCACTGCCTCTGATCTTTGCTATACTTTGTTTTTCCAACTCCTAATTCAGATAACAAAAACAATGATGTCAATTTCACCTCCATTTGTTCTCTTCTGTTCTAGTCTGTCCTGAATTGTTCTAACAATGCACAGGGAGCTGTGTGTTTTAAAACATCTGGTTAGAGTAGAAATTTTTAAACTTGAGAAACATTTCTGTTTGTCTGCATTTATAAATAGACTTGTTTCAGAGCCAAGTTCAGGCTCAGAACGGCAAATGGGATGGGGAATGAAGCAGCAGCTTTTCAAATGTAACAGAACATTATAATTCACAGTAGTGTTTAATGCTATGCTACAAACTGCTTGCTAAACACTGCTTCTGGTAAGGAACTTCAAAAAAGTCAAAATGGCTAGCACAAATGGAATAACTGTGTTTGCCACCTTGAGTTTTTTCATTCCCAGAAAATGTTCCCATTTCCAATGAAGGAGCATCAATGTCAGTTGGTGAAACGAGCAAAAAAGTGGATTAGGGTACCCAAATTCTACTTGTCTGCTTCCTATAAGCACTCTTTTTGCCAACACAAGATGGAATAAAAATGATGTTTGACCTGACCAAGCATCAGTCTTTGATTTTCACATATCTGCACTGGTGCAGGACTTGTCTATCATAAATCAAGAAAGTACTTGTACTCATGCACTGACCAGGAGAGCCTAAATTATTTTCTTTTAAGAAAAATGACTCTTAAAAAAGCACATGCTGGCCACCCACTGAAATTTTATGCAATTCTTTTGTGTTCTACTGGGTAATTAGCAGCAGGAATTGTGGTCTAGCATCTGGAGGTCACAAACATAAGCACTTAAAGCTTAGATATAGTATGGGATGTGTATTTCTACTAGGCATTTGATTTCAGCTCACATAAATATATACCATCTCTATTAATCTTGTGCATAAGCTACCATGGCTCTGACCTTCAGGTATTGGTGCCTATTTAATGAGTACTATTTTTCATTAACTGTATTAGCAATGCAACATGCCACTATTATAACAACAATATTATACATTCAACTTTTAAAGTAAAGATTATAGGTCCATGACAGAACATATGCTTCAATTTCAAATTTAGGCTCTTAGACATTTTTGTCTGGCAGACAATGTGGTGTAGTGGTTAAGGTGTTGGAAACACTTCTGGGAGACTGTGGTTCAATTCCATACTCGAGCACGGATATTCACAGGGTTGTTATTATGGGGGAAAATGGGAAGAAGTATACAGTGCACTTTGCCTTCAACTCGAACTAAAACTGGGATAAAAAATACAACAGGTACATTTACAGGAAATAAAGTTGTATGTTACTAATCTACAATAGTGTTTTAAGTATCGTATTACTACAGGGTGGGAATGGAGCAATTTTCAGCCTATGGACCATATGCTTCCCTCAAGCTACCTTCTATTCTTATCAGCTTTTTGAGGAAATTCAGACAAAAAACACCAAATATGAGTACTAACATTACTTTTATTGCAAAGTTACACTAACAGAATTGTACAAGCTTGAATGTACCCCTCCTTTCCCTCACTTTTATTCTCACCAAAACTAGAGAGGATCCCTTCTGAGACATTTTCTCTACTCCTACTCCTTCTTCAATCTCAGATTTTGTTTATCAGACCATTGTATAGGCTGCAGTTCTTCCTCTTGCTTTTCAAGGTCATTCCTCCATACCATTACAGTATCCCCTGAATATCCTCACATTTGATTAAATATTTCTTTACAGTATTTTGGCATTGTGATTCAATAATTCACATTGACACAAACTAGAAGAGTATGGGAGCCTAGCCAGATGTTTCCGATTAGCAACAGCACCTATCAGAATTATGGGAGTTATAATCTAAAACATCTGGAGGGTGCCAGATTGTTTCTCTCTAATGCATACAATGTAATCAAACTTCCTACGATTTTTAGAAATAAAATCCCATCTGGACCCATTCTCAGTTTTGAACAGCAGGTAGGGTAGTGATAGAAGACCTCAAAAGTATATTTTCCACATTCCAACATTTCTCAAAGTTGTTTAAAAAAGCAGATTTTTATTATCTCTCTCTCTTCTATATATTCCTGCCTTCAGTTATGAAAAAATCTTCTCCCAGTCCAGATATTTCTTAAAGATTACTTGTTTTTGAGAGCTTGTCCAAGTGTGAGAAAATTGGGAATCAACTGATTGAATTGGGAAGTAGTTATAGTAATAGAAACAAGTAAAACAATTCATAATTTTTGAAAATTAATGTGATCTTCCATGTCTGTGATGAGAAAACGTTTCTTATTTTATTGGGAATGCAATAGTTTTCATGGTAGCATTTTATAATTCGATGTTTACACTTGCAACTTCTAAAGTTTTAAATCTTATGTCCTAACATTAAAATTGAAATAACATATGCAACTGTAATCTACGAAATCAGTCTAAACTCCATAATTGTATTCTTTTTCAGTTATAACTAGTTGGCAGTGCAACTGTAATATAGAACATAGAGTAACATGGAAGGGAAGGGACCTTGGAAGGGAAGGGACCTTGGAGGTTATCTAGTCCAACTCCCTGCTTGAGCAGGAGAGTCTACTCCAAATATAACCTCTAGGTCCTATTAAAATTAAAATATGCTAACCAATTCTCTCTGCATATCAACATAAACACTTTTAAGGTGATAAATTAATACACCTGCTGGGAGAGTATAAAAGAATGCATTCAGCTTACTAACATGCTAAACTAAAATTTGGAAATAAAGTAAAGGGAACATGTTTCAAACAGCATAAACTGCAAGGAAAAAAATACAGGTATTTGCCTTGACAGTTGACAATAGTTCATGTACCATTCCATTCAGGGGGCCTAGGACTATTTCACCAAATGAGTGAACTCCAAAGGCAGATTGTGTGGGCAAAATAAAACAAAAAGTATCTCTATTTTCATTTTAAATTCAATTGAATTTCATTTGATTCAATTAAATATTAGTTAAATTAAATATTTGACTCACAGCAAATATATGAAGACATATAAGGGGATTATTGTTGTATTTAATATTTAGTTTTGACAAATATCCAATTTTTATTGTTGCTGTTATAGGTTTGTTGTATATAAACTGGGTGGTCACATGTCTTTTCCAAAATTTAATAATGCTGCAATTTTCATATCAAAAATTACAACTTGGAAAAAAAATATAAAGTATTTGGGGACCACGTCAAGACTTTAAAGACAATAATGTCTTTAAAGACATTAAAATAATGTCTTTAAAGATTGTGGACATTGTTGTTTACAATGTAGATTAGTTTATTGCAATCTGTTATTGCAGAATAAAAATTTGACAGCAATAGAATTGCCACATAAGGAAAAGAATGTGTCTATTCCTATTTTAAGATAAGATTCACAAACTGGGGGGGAAAAACTACCAACTGAATAAAATATAGTTACAGAAAAATAACAGATAATTTTCTTTTGGTTCATCAGACAATTTGCTTCATCAGTTTAGTATGTAGATTAAAATTTTACCACTATATATGAAAATATTAATATTTATTATGATAGGAACTTTACTAAAGGAATTAAAATGTAAATGGTTGTATTGTATCTATACAAATAAATTATAAACTTTTTTCAAGATAATTGGTTTTGGCTGGCTTGGAATACTCCCCTGGCAGAGGTGGTATTCAGCAGGTCCTGACCAGTTCTGGAGAACCAGTGGCGGAAATTTTGAGTAGTTCAGAGAACCAGCAAATGCCATCTCTGACTGGAGATTTTATAGTATTCTTTCCTTGCCCCACCCACCAAGCCACACCCTCAGAACTGGTAGCAAAAAAATTGGAATCCCAGTGGACTAAGCAAACAATTTAAGAATCCATGCATTGTTGTAGGAAAAAAATGGGGTTGGGAGTGCCTTGAATTGCTGAAAAAAAGGGAGTGGAAATCCAGTCTGTCTGTCTATCTGTCTGTATGTCTCTCCGTCAGTCACTCACTCAACCAATCATGCAAGCATGTTTTAAATCTAAGTGAAAAAGCTTAGTTTAAGCACAGTACAATAATAAAATAATTTATTACTAGCTTACCCATCATTGTTAATGTCTGATATTGCAATAGTGTATCCAAAGTAAGATGCCATCTGTTTAAAAAAAAACAATGCCATTTTTAATCAGTTATCAGCAAATTTTCATTATGTACCATCATTATGTACCAATTTCCATTATGTACCATTATGTTCTTCTGTATATTGAGGACTGTATATTTCCATACTATTACAACAAAAAAACGGGTGTATGAAGTTACCAGTCAGCTATTTATGAAAATATCTCTTGTTTTACACTGTAGCCTTTAATTGCTGTAATCCATATCTTGAAATACAAAATAATTATGTAGAATTATCAAAAATTATTACCTGCTTGCCAGTGAAATTCTGAATAAAGGTCAGATCTGTGGAATTTATTATTGTAACCTGGAAATAAAAATGCTATCATACATTTCTTAAAGAGTTATATTCCACAATCATTCTCCCTAAAATCTTGATATGATTCCCCAAATTCTTCCAAATTTTCTTCCAAACTGCATTTTTTTTCATATGAAAACTGTTATTGGAATCTAGTTTTAAAAATTTTCTCCTACAAAACTTGATGCATTGACAAAGGAAGCCCTTAAAATAATATGGATGATTGCAAAACTCAGAATGTCAGGTCTAAGATAGACTATCCAATTCATTTCTTTTGAGAACTCTAGTTCTACAAATCAAAATAATTATTTTATATAACAAAGCCCTTATTCTCAGCATTTCCTTCCAACTTTTTAAAGCAAGAAAAACATCCACTTTTGGCTTTCATGGGAAAATCCAGAGCCATTTATAGATAGTCCTAGTTTAGCGACCCTAACTGGGACTTTTTCATCACTGTGCTAACTGTGAATGATTGCAAAACAAGGCAGTCATTCAACAAGGATTACCTGTATGGGGAAAGAAAGAAACAAAAAGAGGCAGGATGGTGGCTAAATCTTGCAATCACAGCTCTGCCTATTTTGCATGTTTGATGCATATAAAAAAAGGAATGGAGCTGATCATATATTCCCAGCTTCCATCTTAACTTTTTGAAGCCCTACTCCAATGCTGCTAGAATCACCTGAGAAACCGTACAATTGTAGGTTTCCTGTGTCCAACTCTAGGGGACGGTACTCATCTCTATTTCTTAGCTGTGGAAGGCAGAGTTTTCTGAAGAGATATGTGACCAGCATGACTATACGCTGAGATTCATATACCTTTTCCACTAAAGTGGTACCTATTTATATACTCACATTTTCATGCTTTCGAACTGCTAGGTAGGCAGAAGCTGGGCATGATTGGGAGCTCACCCTGTTTCGTGATGCTCTGCTCTTGAATTCAGGCTGTCAGCTGAATCACCCTTATAGGGAAAAACTGTACCATTCTAAAAATATGTATCTGAGTTTACGGCATGCCAAGTAGCAAAGCCAGATTAGCAAATATATTTCATTTCTTTTTCTAAAATGTGCTACTCAAATAATATTAGAGTTTAACTTGATGAGTAGTTCGTAGAATTTGCTAAAACAATGACTGAGCTCTTGCATTACACCAACTCCATTTTAACCTCACGATCATATCTCTAGAGCTATTGTGTTAATATAAATACCTAACTATATAATTATAAGAGTAAATTAAATTATAATCTTCTGCACTCTAGTATCTGCAACACAATTTAATTTCCCATTCTATTGTAATAAAAAAATTAAAAACAGTAAACCTTGACTGAAACTTTTTGTATTGAGAGGTTAAGAAAGGAACCAAATAACTATTTTATAAATATTGATTTCCATATTTCAGAGACTTTACTTAATATTAATTACTAAGTAGAGGGGACAAGGGAAATGAAATAAAATATTTGGAGTACATACATAGCCAAAGTTTTGTGCACCTCTTGGAACTCCAGCTACCAGCTCTGCAAGAAACGAACAGTCTGAAAGTTAACTTAGCATAATATCTTCCCATTACTCAGGACCTGTTAGCTATTCATTTTAATAATTTAAGGGATGTAAGTAACATTTGGAGAGGAGTATAATTATCATTAAGTGTAGTATTAATATTCATATGTGTATCAGCTTTTTCACAAAAACATTTTTAAAATCATATTTCAAGAAACCCTAGGAACAATGTGCAAAATAATAAGTTTACAAGAACAAATTTTCAGGGGACCTCCGGTTAGGCTCCCTCGGTGATGGACCAAATCCTCGATCATCTGTGGTTTTGGTTTGTGCTTGCTGCTGGAGGGCCCTGATCTAGAGGTGGCGGAGAAAGGGGAGAACGCCAGCTGAGTTGAGGGGAGCCGCATTCCCCCTCTTTGGCAAGGCATAAAACTCCTCTCCAAAAGCGGATGCAGTGATGGCCAAAATGGCCATTCCAAAGAGGAAGATCTGACTGGACAAGATCATGCAGGAGTGGAGAGAAAAAGTGAGCAGCTTAGGTAACTGGGCTAAGCAGGATTAACATATGAATGCAAGGTATCCTAGAGCTAAAATACTTAAAAATTCTTAGGAAAATTTTTTAAAGCTGCAGCAAAGAAGAGGGGGGAAAAAAAGATCTGAAAAAAGGGGGTGGATCTTGGACATACTAAAGAGTGCCACCTGATGCTAAAAGAAATTAATGTGAACTTTTAAAAGACTTTTAAAGAATAACAAGGTAAATGAAATGTTACCAAATAAGAGCCCCTGGAAAGTGAAAGTAGAGTTTGGAACTTTGTAACAAAGAAAGAAGCAAGAAGAAACTGTTCTGGAATTGTTTGATGATTTTGGAAACTTTGGACAATGGATTATTAGTGGATATAATTGAAACTAATTCTGGGAAGCAATCTTATAGAATTTGGTTGTCTAAAAGTACTGGGGAGTGTTGAAAGATGGCAGAACTTTATTTGGAACTGAAAATGGAACTAAAAAATATGAAGGACAATTGCAAGTGAAAGGAGAATCATTTGGCTTTGTTCTGCAATCTCTGGAAATGGTGGTCATGGACTATGAGGATCAGCAAAAAGCTTCAGAGGAAGAAGAAGACTTGAATAAAGGAGAGGACATATTTAATAAAAAAAATTAGGACAAACTCAAAAAGGGGGAAAAGGGACTTAAAAACTGGACATTAGAGGAAGTAATCAGAAAAAGGAATAGTGTGAGAAATAAACAAAATATAAGAAAAGAGCAGAAGGGAGGATTACAGAAGGAAGCATTAAAGTGGGAGGGGAACAAAAATTGGAGTGAGACAAAGAGGAGGAAAATAAAGGGGAAAAGAAGTTACAAAAAACAGAATCAGGTAATAAAGAAATATGGGAAACAAACAAGAATTAAAGGTAATAGTTTGATTGACAAACACAGAGATAATGGGTATAATTACAACTAAAATAGAGGATTCTGATGGTGATAAGGGATTGTATAAATATTTTAGAATTAAGAAATTATGTAGAAAACAGAAAAATATATGTAATTAAAATGGAAGATGAAATGGGGATTGTTACTTAATGGAATGTACGATAACGGCTAAATCAAATAAAAACATGAAAATATGGGTTTTCACAAAACATAATACAAGTAAAATTTCTTTTTTTGAGAATAGCATGGTCCCGGATTATCACTTCTCCATTCAGACACAAATTCAATTTCATATTCATCTTTGTGTTCTATTCCATATCTTATTACTATTTTAACATTTTCTCAATAATTTTTCCCTTCCCTTCGTTTTCTCAATCTTACTTGTAATTATCTCATTCCTTTCTAAATTCAATTATATATACATATCTTTTTCTAAGTTTCAATACCTTTCTTGTCATCATAGTTATACTTTTGTCTGTCCTTCAATTTTATATTTTTTCTCTTTAAACAAAATTTTCGCCTGTAGTTACTAATTGGAGTATGACACTTTTGTATCTTTTATCCATTCAACTCTTATTTAAACTTCAATTTATGCCTTTACAATTATAACATTCAATATAACACATAACTGCCGGTTGAATTCTGCTTGGTACATTCTTAAAATACACACTAAGTTCTTAAAGAGAAAATATATATATAACAATAATAAATAAAATACTTATTCTATTCCAATTCAGCTCTATCATTAATGTTAGTTATAATCTTTGACATCTTTAACATTCCTTTTCAATAGGATATCATACTTCTAGGAACACTTATAATATTTCCATAATTTTTTCATGTTTCTTTCATATTCCTCTTCACTTAAATTTTTATAACACATTTATAAAAATTAAAATGTTCCCCTCTCCAAATTTCATTCTCTCATTCTCTTTATTTCATTTATTTATTAAACATTCCATTACATTACAATGAGTATTTTATCCATCATTTTAATCACACTTGTTTCATATTTTCAAAGTTCATTTTTATTTCTAATATAACAATACTATCTTATGTACCCTTGCAGAATCCCCCTTTCAATTAAGTTTTCACCCATTATCTCTGTGTCTTGTATGTTTTCCCTGTTTCTCTATGTCCTGGTTCTGTCCTTTATAATTTCTTTTCCTTTCCTTCTTCTCCCTCCCTTTTTGACCCCTTTCCTCTCTAATTCTGATTCTCTCTTCTGTAATCCTCTCTTCTGCTTCTTCCTAATGTTATAATTACTTTTCAAACTATTCTTTTTGGGGGTTGTTTTTTTGGATCTTAATTTTTTCACTCACTTTCCCCTTTTTCCTTTCTTTTCCTCACATAGAAATACTTGGTCATTGAAGAAGGCTTCTTCTTTGTCCTGCCCTTCTTGTTCTACAGGCATTTCTTGTTTCTCATAGTTCAGGATCTCTATTTCTAAAAATTGAAATACGAAGCCAAAAGAACCTCTTCCTTCTTGTGAATCTTCTTTCTGTTTTTTAAGCCCCATTCTCAATTCTTCCAAGAATGATACCATTTTAAAAACTTTTAAACAACCACTCAATTAATTTTAGTCCTTTAGATCCAATAGCCAAAAAATCCAAAAATTACCAAGTAATCCAAATAATCCAAAGCTGTTTCTTCTTGCTTCTTTTTTCCACTTTCTCTTCCTGGGGTTCTCTTATCTGGTTACAAAGTTTCAGTTAAAATGCATTTTTTAGGAATCTTGTTAAAGTTTCACTGTAGGTTCCTTTTAGTTCCAGACAGTCTCCTTCATTATTCCAGATCCCACCCTTTTATTCTTTTTCTCTCCTTTCCTGCTTTTAGAGGTTTTTGAGTATCCAAAAGTCTTTGTTGTCCCTTTGACATTTTATTTTCAGCTTATATGCCTATTGATGTCAAAGTGGATTTTTGTCAATTTCTTACTTAAATCTCTTAGCTGTCAGTATAAGGAAGGGAAGAAAAAAAAAGCCAAATCCTACTCCTTCCCTCTCCGCTTCGCTGCTTCAAAGTCTTCTTTGGGAACAATGTTATTTTTTATAGTTCAAATTCCAGGGTACCTTACGTTGTTGCTTTTTCAGTTTAACCTGGTCAACTTTTTCTTCTTATCTTCCTCCTGCACATTCTTTTGCGGTCGAGTTCTTCTTTGAGGTGGCCATTTCTGACCACCGCTGCAACTGCCTTCGGGAAAGGGAGTAATGGCCAGCTGAGGAGGAGATATGTGGCTGGTCTACCCCCTCCTCCCCACCTCTGTAGAATGGCTTAGCCCCAAATCCAGCCGGCTTTAACGCTCCGGTGGCAAACACGAATCGAAACCACGCATGATCGTGGATTTCAGTCTGTCACTGAAGAAACTCAAACTGGAAGTCCTATTTTTTTTTTTAAAATGTAAACTGTTTAGAGGTAATTTAAAGGGGAAGTACTATGCAGAATCTGACTAAAAATGGGAAATAATGTTATTATTATTAGGTTATGGAACTGAGATTATATCTGTATGGAGATTTGAAAACCTGGAACCAAGCTGTTCACTAAAAAAATATGTTTTATTTTTCTTAGTTTTGTGAAAACTGAAATTATTTTTTTTTAAATTTTCAGTTAAAATAATCTGGTATTTAATGGAGGATGTCCTTTCTTGCTGATGAGCCTTACTAAGGATCAAACAATAAGACACAAAAAGCATTCCAGATGTACTACTTTTAGAGGTGGTATTCAGCAAGTTCTGACCAGTTCTGGAGAACCAGTAGCAGAAATTTTGAGTAGTTCGGAGAACTGGCAAATACCACCTCTGACTGGCCCTGCCCCCATCTATTCTCTGCCTCCCAATTCCCAGTTGATCAGCTGGGTCTTCTTTTGTTGCCTTCACAGAAAGAAGGAGCTGGAAAGCAGGTTAGTGGGGTGGGGAAGGAAGGGGGATTTTGCAGTAACATTCCCCCAGGAGTGGGGAGGGAATGGAGATTTTGCAGTATCCTTCCCCTGCCACGCCCATCAAGCCATGCCTACCAAGTCACACCATGCCCATAGAATGGATAGCAAAAATTTTTGAATCCTACAACTTCCTGATTTTATTTGTTCTACAGGAGGGACACAATAGTCCACTTTGGCCTAAGTATGTATTTCATATGGAAGAGAGGAGTTCCTTTTTTTCTAATAATTTTATTTGGAAGTAATGGAATTAAGTGGAAGGACAAAATTATGTATTCACTGTGGTCTCTATGTTAATCTCCATAAGAGATATACAGAGCAAATGTTTGAGTTAGTTCTCATACAGTCAGTTGGTAGAAAATATGAAGCGTGAGGTCAAACCATAATCACTGAGTTTTTGACAATAACCAAGAGAAAAACTATTCTTTCTAGCACTCAAGCTATGTACTTGAGAAGAAAAGAGATCTATATCTATTTGGCTCAAGCCCAGATGTTCCCATCTGGCAACTACAATTGTTATCATCCCTGAGCTTAGAATAATGGGGACTGTAATCCAACACATCTGGAGGCTATTAGATTGGATAAGGTTATTCTACATTGATGACTTTCAGAGCTTGATCTGGAAATCTGCAAAATATGGTTCAGGACAGGAATGACAAAATGATTAGTAGCTTCATTATACATCTGGAAGTTCCAAAATTTTGTAAATAGAATCTTTTTCAAAGAAAAATTCCATAAGGACTCATATTAACAATATATTTATAGATTTTACAAACCTGTGATACAGTAATTAACATGGAATGCATAAACTGAATTTATTTTCCTATTGTTTTTACTGGCACAAATGCCAGCTAGTATCTCTGTAAAACAACATAGTTTTTAATCCATGCAAGGCCTTACATAGATACAAAAACCACATTGTATTAAGTGGTTCATAAGTAATTATGCAGTAAATTTACAATTAACAAATTTCTTATTTTGAGAAGGAAAACTGTAATGATGTATTCTAGCTTGAACCAAGTTTAGACAACAACTATTTGTTAAGAGGTATATATTGAACTGCACTACAAGCAAATAAATTGCAACCAGATCTCTCTTAGTAGCATCTTACCTTCATGAAGATCTCCAGTAAATTCACCAGCAGCCACTGAGTAACCTGTTTAAGAACAAACTTACGAAAATGAAGCCTGACAATCTATTTCTAAAGAGATATGGACAGTCAGATCTATCTCCTATCTCTACAAGAAAAAAACATAAATTAAAATATATAAGGCCAATGAGTGGTAAATAATTTTTAATATCTTAGGATAAATATTCATTATACATCAGAAGGACAATACATCTACAACAGTGTTTCTCAACTTTGGAAAATTTAAGGTGGACTTCAGCTCCCACAACCACTCAGCTAAGCATGCTGGCTGGGGAATTCTGAAAGTTCAAATCCACCCATCTTAAATTGCCAAGGTTGAGAAACACTGGATTTCAGGAAATCTGCAGATTATAATGAAGGTGATTTTTAAATTTATGTATTCAGGTCGTCTTCACTTATTATCTGTCTCATTTATCAACTATTTAAAGTTATGATAGTTTTAAAAATAGCTTTGCAACCAATCCTTGTTATTGTCTAACACTCATGTGATCATCATTCATCTATTGCAGATTCACACATTTATGATTGTCACATTACCACATGGCAATATTATTGTCACTTGTGTCCTTACAACTAGTATGAAATAGTTATATCATAGTTATTAGGGAAAGGGGAAATAAAATTGTATGTCTGACTTGATGATATGATGTTTTCTTTAAAAATCACAGTGCTTGCTTAATAATCCAACAGGATGAAAGACTAATGTAATCCAATTGTCATTTGATTTTCCATTTAATGAGGAGTTCCCAATTGTTGTCACTAAGAGAAGACCATTAGTACCAAAATATTCTGACAAAGTGTTTGAATGATCATTATTTTCTATATATAAATTTATTGAATGGACAATTTATTGTTGGAGAAAGAACAAGCAACAGTTCCTGTCTTAGAGTCATACATTCATATCAAAAGTTGAACTGATAAGGCAACATTTTGATTTATATTCATAACAAGGAATATACTGTATATTCAGGTGTTCTCAGCTTCTCCTGCTTAATTAGAGCAAATATTTTCTAATATCAGATTTCTAAACAAGAACAGTGCCAGCAAAATCACTATGTAACTTACCCAAATAATTATCATCATATATAGAAGGGGCCACTCCAGTTTGCTTTTCCTGTAATAGTTTCCTTAGAATATTCTTGAAGGAATAATCTGTGATAACATCTGCAATACTGCTGGTGATAACCTGACCTGAGATTCAAAAATATAATAAGTTGTCCTGCAAGCCAACTAGAGAAATAAAGGCAGCAATTCTGTATTAGTTTATTATCCTGCCTTTATTACTTTGTATGTAACTCAAGGTGGCAATCATACATAATTCTCCTCCCTATTTCCCCCAAACAGATCTGTAAACTAGATTGTATTGAGAGAATGATGGTATTCTAAAATCTATCCAGGATACATTTTTAAAAATAATCCTACAAAACAGACATTGCAGTGATTGTGTAAAGTTGGTGTCAACTCATAAAAGATTCCTATGCCTGTTTTAGTAGTTGCCATTAAAAAAAAAAAAAGGGGGGGGGAGAGGAAGGAAACCTGGAAGAGCAGTTGAAAGCAAAAGTACATTCCAACTCTTATCTTTAAAAGTTTGTAACTAAAATACCAGACTTTTTGCCCGTAAATATATTGAATTGGAGAATGTGAATGATGACATCCAGCCTGTGAATGTGCTCAATTGGAGAATCTGGTTTATGAGACACCCAGGGGGGAAAGGGAACCAGGGTCACAGGTGACTGTAAATTATATATGCCAGAATTGGCTTCATACAGGGCAGTGCCAATATGTCACCTCCAATGAATCCTTTGATGTTTTTTGAAGTTTGGCTTGACAATCATGATTTAATTAGAGCAATTGCTGGAATCCTGACAGTTGGATTAACCAGTGAGTGATGCCTTATACAGGATCCTGATGACCAAAGACCAGATAACCAAACCAGTTGGATATGTCAGAAGAAACATTAAAGAACTGGATGCAGTGGATGGTAAAACAAGAAGAAATAGAACCCCAAAATCATCAAAAATAAATGTGAGTTGAATACAATAGCAAGGGACCAGTATGAAATAATTATAGGGATGGATATAGAGATAGAATGATTTAGGAGAGAAAAATGAAATAAATATGTGAAGGAAGAATTAATGAGTCAAGAAGAAGGACATATCTGTTGAGAACACAGAAGTTGGATGGATCCTAAGGTCCTCAAAGAGAGGTAAGAAATTTACAGAAGAAAGGGCAATGAAAAAGCAATTTATAGATATAATGAGAGCAAGGCCAGAAAAATAAGGAGTGAGTGAAGCTGTGGAAACTCAATTTATCTAGATTCATTACTTCTTCTCTTCTTTTATACATTTCATTTATTGACTTATTGGTTCTTTTTTGTACTCTATAGACCAATGCTTACTCTAGAAAAGAATAGTATAATTGGAATGTATGTATATATATTGTACCTACTCTAACACATTGGAAAATAAAAGGATTAAAGAAGGATGCAAAATGTTGAATGGGGGAAATAAGAAGTGTGGGGGGAAAGAGTTGCAACTCCTGCCCTAAAACACACCTACGTTATCTTGATATAACTTGTATTTCAAAATATATGAATGTTATGAACTTGAAAAGGTACATAGGAGCAAAAGATCATGCATTTGTTTGCAAGTCCAAAGAATGTATGTTCATATAAACAATATCAATAGTTTTGGCTCAATCTGCAATAAAACAAAGTAGGCCTAGTAAAGCTCTAATCTGAAGTCCTGGAAGGCAACTTATATGCAGTGTCAATTTTTTAAAAATAGTTGGACCAAACAGTCTGATTTAGAAAAAAAAAATATTTCTTAACTTCACCAACCACTAGCAGATGGGAATAAAACTACAAATATTGGAATTACATAAAATAAAGGATCTATTGACACTGATAATTACCTATTTACAGTGGTAATTCACATGGTGTGATAGAAATATTTTTGTAATGGAGAGCTGATAGACCCATGCACCACAATAATAATTCTTGCTTCTGTTTTAATATATGGATAATATAAAGGAAAAAATACAGAAGAAAGTACAATCTTTTTTCAGGCCTTTTATTAGTAAAGAATAGAACATAAAATATTTCAAGAACAAATTCATAATTCAAAGTATAATTCTGAATCATATCTTGTCAATTTATAGAGATAAAAAGAATGGACCAAAATATGCAGTCCTTTGAGAATGACTCAGATGTAAGCTATGTGCTGTGAGGTGAGACTTATTCTACAGAAAGTATGGCAGATATGGCATCATAGGTTCTGCTGATACTTTCACTTCCATTTTCAGATTTTTGCTAATGAAAAAGTTGAACATACCTTGCCAGTAAAAACTGCCAGGTCCTCCTAATATGAGTTCTCCATTCTGTATATAAGACAAACAAGAGCAGCAATAACCACAAAATTAATAATGTATACTAAATACTAATATCAAATACAAAAGAATCATCCAAACAATTAATATTCCAATTACAGTCAGGGGAAAAAAGTATTGAGAGATTCCCCACTACTTGTTACTGAATACTAGAACCAAACTTCGTGCTCTCCATACATGCTGTCAAATCAAATCCCTGGATGGCTTTTGCTGGCTAGAAATTCTAAGACATAGTTAATATACAATTCTAAATATTTATGCTATAGTATATATGTTACTGCAATTAGGGCCATTGCTGAAAGGATATTATTTTTATGTTTCTTTGGAAATGATAGAATAGAACTGAAATAAATGCTGTAAAATTTAGTATCCAATAAAAATGGATTAAAATAAAGTTATAAATATTGCAACAATACTGAAAAATAGCAAGACTTCAGGTATAGATGACATAATTGCATAAACTGCAGATAAACATATATTTGAAGTATATTTAGCTTTGAAAAATTGTTTCATATATGTTTGCAGACTGCTTCTAAATGTGACAATGGGAAGAATATCAGCGTGCAAGACAAAATGCAAAGGAGGATGCAAAAATTACAGGAGGGGTATTGCCTTTTCATTTGTACCTGGAAAAGTATTTACGGAATGCTGATCAAAAGAATAATCAAGGTGACTGATTTACTAATCAAACTGACAGGCTTCTGCAATGAAATGGGAATAAGGTATTTAAGAGGCATTACAGTGACACAAGAAGAGAAAGGGTCAAAATAGAAATGGCACTGAAGCAATATGGATTGATTATAAAAGTGAGTGACCACCATGAAATAACTAAATTTTGATGATTTCATCATTTAGAATAGATATATAAGCCTGGCAGATGAGATTCTGCTGAAACGTTGCTACAACTTTAAAAGCACTACAATGACGTGGGATAATACCCGAAGGAAGCTGAACAGCACATGTGTCTGTGTGTGTGTATAAACACACACACACAAACACATGTTAAATTGTATGTGAATAGACTCCTAAATTGCTTTTTATTCTTATTAGACAGATTGTCTAACAGGTTGTCCTGTGGCTACAAAGAAATCTTACAAACTGAAATAATTGCAACAAAAAAGCACAATAGTACAATGCACGCTACATGGGGCTGTCCTTAAAGAGTATCTGGAAGCATCTATTGCAGTGGTTCGCAACCTTCCCAATGCCGCGACCCTTTAATATAGTTCCTCATATTGTGGTGACCCCCAACCATAAAATTATAACTTGGTTCCTAAGACCATTAAAAGGGGTCACAACCCACAGGTTCAGAACCACTGATCTATTGGAACAGAATATGGTGAGGTGGGCAGTTATGGGTGCCAGTCATTTGGCATTATGTGTCACTTCTCTACGCTCTATGAGCTACATTGGCTACAACTATATTTCTGGGTGCAAATCATGGTGCCAGTGGGTACTTTAAAGCTGTTTAAAACCTGGCACAGAGTCACCGATTGTCAATAGTGTCTATTTTTCCTATTAAATCTGGCAGGAAAAGCATGCTCCAGGTCTTTTCAGTAAAGTTTGATCTAGTGGGACTCAGGAACTTTTTGTACTATGGTTTGCAACTTTTGAAATATCATCCCTCTGATGTTAAGTTTGCACTGACTGCTAACATTTCAGAAGGAACTAAGGAGAGATGGGAGTTAAAAATACGATAAACAAACAAATAAATAGATTGTATAGCTAAAAATCTGTAGAGGTTCTCAGTCATCCAGATTATGGTTGTCCCAAAGGTGCTTTTTCAGTAGGCAACTGGACTTTCTGGTTTTTGTTTTGAAAACAACTGCATTCCCCATTATCCTGTCAGAGCTGAAGAAGCTTTTTGGATGAGAAGCAAAATGTCTTCAAAAGAAAAAACAAGAAAGCCTAGTTGCCTCCTGAAAAAGCACTTTTGAGACAAAGAAATAAACTTGGCTTTGCCATATAACCTGTGGCTCTGGCAGTAACAGGGAGGTTGTTTCATTATTTTTTGAATGCAGAATGTTATGTTTAATAACAACATCCATCTGACACACAAGTGCTATAAAATATCTCAATCATGTCATCACAGCTTCATCCAGAATGGCTTCCACCAGCTGTTTGCTTGAAAGGACATGAGTTGGCTTCAGTTTTGGCTCAGATTTGTAGCTAGGAATTGTAGCTATTGTATTAGGTTTTTGTTTGAATGAGGACAATAAGCATGAAAAAAATGCTGATTTTACCAGCCCTGTCCCTGGCCAAAACTTCATCTAATATTGCTGATGGGTGAAGATTCAATAAGAACCTTGTCAACAAAACTGCCAGTTTTTATTAGGATTGTTAATCAAATACAGTATCTGTAACTGGTTAGTTTCTTCCTTTAAGAAAGAATATTCTCCCTTTGGTGCAAGAAGAAAATTGTACATTTCCCAGTGTTCATTTGGATGCCTGTCTAAGATTAGTATAAGAACTGGGTAGAAAGCCAGTTTTAAGAGTCTTTGAGTTTTTTAGGAATCTTGAGATTTTTGAGACTCAATACAATGTGGTTGTGTGTGTGGTTGTGTTTGCTATACAAATATTTTTGAGATGAAAATTGATGAATTGTAAAATAAAGTAAATACGAGAATGAATGTGAAAATGATTAGAAAATCCATCAGCCAGCCAACCACTGTGGATGCTCACCTTATAAAAATCTAAGCTGAAACCTGCTTGGCAGTAACCTTGCCCCTCAGGATCTGGGTTGTCTGAAGGTATTAAAGAATGAACACTGAGTTAGTTTTATATTATCAATTGACTCAAATGTATTTGTAACTAATAAGGGAGGAGTTAACAAGCTTCAAATGTAAGCTTCCATTTTTTGTGGTAAAAATTAGGTAACAATTGTTAGATGAATTCTAGATTCAAAATAAAATAAGAATAGTGACCATGAAAATCATAATACTTGATCATCCAAAGCCAAAACAAAAAAACAAGTGTGTGAGTTTTGATTTTTTTAAAAACCATGAATCTAAGCAACAAGTTTATATTTGGAAGATGAAAATGAAATCCTTGGTTTGATTTATTTCTACAACAGTCTAAGCTGCAGAAAGGACCTTGGATTGCACACATTTTGGCTGTAGTTCATGATAGCCAGAGAGTCTGCAGAAAGGCCAGAATAGTCATGATGGCAACTGCAACCACATGATCAAAGTACCACTTCTTTTTTGCATATAACATGCATATAAAACAAAGGCAGCTGCTGTTTTGACTTTTTGAGCCTCTTCTGCCTCTGTATATCCTGATACAAACCACTGTCTTTCATAGGTGATCTTCACGGGTGTCTTGAAGAATGACAATTAGAAGACCTGCAGAAATTGTGCAATTCTTTGTTAATTTGGTGGTCTCCCATTCCATGTTTCCTTTACAACTTCCTTGTTCACAAACATAATTATCTTTATTCAATGTCAAGGAGTCAATTGTTAGTTCTACAAAAAGAGATAGAGAAAAGGATGGCTATACCTCTAGCAATCAGCTGCTTTTAAAATTTGGCTACTGCTTATCAAGATCTGTTGAAAAGTACTTTTAAATTAAGCCAGAGTTCATTTATCATTGTTGTAGGACCAGCCTCATCTTTATTCTTTTAATGAAACATAAAAGCATCTATATATAATTACATGTCTCTTTGTAACCAAGGGTTTGGGACTCCAGAACTACATGCCTAGGTTGAATTGATGAAAATACAGATGAAAACTGTTTTAAGAAGCACAACTTTAACGATTCAAAGAACTTACTGTTGCGACAAGGAGAATATTCTGCATAGGTAGTAAAATTCTGAATAGCAACATAGCAGGTGCCCACCGGATCTTTTTCAGGTGCAGCTTTCAGAGTCCGCCAATGATATAAGGGAGCACAAGCCTATCAAAATATGAGTTGCACAACAAAACATGTTTAGGTGTTTGGATTAGGTGTACAGTATAGTAATTTGTGTTGTTACAAATTAATAATTTGTGAAGTAATCTGTATAAAAATGCAGATGTATTCTTTATAAAACCAAGATTATTGATTTCTGAAATATTGACACTTCTAGATTGATTGGACTCTTGGCTAAATATAGATATTTACATCTGCTGCATTTTTTCTTGCTCTGTCTTATCCTTCATTTGTGTTTAAGAGCAACTTTCCTTCAGTTAGGAGAGGATAACTCCTAAATTTTCATTGTTATTTGTAGTACTCTGAATAGTTATAATTTAAAAAAACATAGGCATTGGGACAGAGTTTATTTTTTTTTTGCCTGAAACCCAAAGAGTTGTTCTAATCTAAATACATTCACTCAGTAGATTTACATCTTTATCCTGGAGTTCTAGAGCTATACTGTACACAACTTACCCTTGTGGAACTTTCCCTATGGTCTAAAACCAAACTACAAAATACAGCTAGAAGTAGTCAACTTATGACTGTTACTTAATGAACATTCAATGTTAAGCCCATGTCACACTGCACCAATGGATGGAAAGAGGATGTAAAACAGAGAGAAACACTTGCCATCCGTTGGTTAACACGATTCATCCGTTTTGTACTCACTGCCTCCGTTTTTCATCCTCTCTACCCGTCCAGCATCCGTCAACTGAGGTTCCATCTGTTCAAAAAGTTTTGAGCTGCTCAAAACTTTTTGAGCAAAAAATGTATCCAACGCGTCCATTCTGCATCCGCGTTAGTAGCACGGATGGAGAAAGGATGAAAGTGGATGAAGCTCGCAAAGAAAGCATTTAAAACGGAAAAAACGTTCGCAGAGGGGACCTATCTCGGATATTAAGGATGTCTAGAGGATGCCTAGAGGATGCAAAAGGACACACAGTGGAAAACCTATATTGCCTATAAAAAGGGGGAGCAACTCACCTGGATCTCACTTTCAGTCCAGCAGCCCTGCTGTGCAGACCTCTGCAGCCTTCATCTGGCTCTTGCTCTTCAACAGCAACCATTGATGTCCATCATGGATCGTAACACACTCCTTTTGGTAGTCACCATCGTTCTGCAATAGTGCGAAGCCATCTACAGGCTTTTTCAACTGTTCTACGGGAAGAAAAGGAGGCGGCCAAGAAGTGTCTGGGTCCAAAGATGGATCGGGAGAAGAGCAGAGCATGGACTGTACAACAAGCTGATGATGGAGCTGAGGAACGAAGACCCTCATGCATTCCAGAACTTCATGAGGATGCCTCCAGCCATGTTTGACGAAGTTGTGGAGCGGCTGAGACCCAGATTGACCAAGCAGAGCACCAACTTCCGGCCCAGCCTGGACCCTGGGCTCAAGGTGGCACTGACTCTGCGCCACCTGGCCTCAGGGACCACCTGCAGGAGCATGCAGTACACCTGGAGGGTGCCACACAACACCATCAGCATTGTGGTCAGAGAAGTGGTGCAGGCCATCATCGAAGAATACCTGGAGAAGCTCCTCCAGTGCCCGTCCACTGAAGAAGGCTGGAAGAAAGTTGCAGAGGAGTGGTATCAGAGGTGGAACTTCCCCCACACTGTTGGAGCCATATATGGGAAGCATGTGGCCTGCAAAGCTCCAGCCAAGTCGGGGTCCACTTGTTTCAACTACAAGGGCTTCTTCAGCATCATCCTCTTCGCCATGGTCGATGCTGACTACAAGTTCATGTACATCGATGCTTCAGGCAACGGGTCAGCTTCAGATGCCCAGGTATACAACGCCTGTGGCCTCAAGGAGGGGCTGGAACGTAACCTCATCATGGGCTTCCTAGATCCAGACCCCCTGCCCAACGACATGCAAGATGTGCCCTACTTCATCATGGGGAATGACGCCTTCTCCCTCAGAACCTACCTCATGAAACCATACACTTCCAGACTCCTCACCCGTGAAGAGAGGATCTTCAACTACAGGCTGTCCAGGGCAAGACGGGTGGTGGAGAACGTCTTTGGCATCCTGACCAACAGGTTCCAGGTACTTCTCACCACCATGCAGCATCACCCAGAGACTGTGAAGAGGATCATGGAAGCTTGCTGCATCCTGCACAATCTCATGCGCACCCGCTACCCAGTGTTGCAGAACAGGCTCGTGGACCTCCAACAAGGCAATGGGGACATGGAGCCTGGGGAATGGAGGCAAGGGCGAAACCTGATAGACACTGAGGATGTGCAAGACCCCAACAGAGCCTCACATGAAGGGAAGAAGCAGCGCAACCACCTGAGACACTGGTGCAACTCCCCAGCTGGAGCAGTGGAGTGGCAAGCCAGGATGATAGATGATTAATGGATGCTTCCTTCAGTCTGTCTCATCACACTGATGAGATTGGGCCATGTATGTTGGGTGGGCCTACAATGAACAGGGCATTTAATAAAGAGTTCTGTTTATGTTCAAATGTGTGGATCAATGCTTACATTGTTATTGATAATAAAGGGCCATGTGTGTGGCAGCTGGGAGGGTGGACCATAGAGTCCCACTATGCTTGAACTGGAGGTTTATCTATCCCACAGCTATTACCCATCCCCAAGGTATCCCTGCCCATCCCACAGCTATTACCCATCCCACAAGCATGCAAAGGTTTAAACCAATTCTAAAAGTTTCCACCAAGATTTTATTTAATAAAAGAAATGAAGCAAGTGTATGAAGCAAACATAATCTTTATTAATAACAAGCTGTAAAAGAAAAATGACCCAAGTCAAGTGTCCAGAGCAAAAATAAAGTCAACAGGTAGCTACCCAGTCTCTGCAACTCTTGGTCACTCAGAGGTGTGCCCAGTCTCAGGGGTGAAGGGTCCAGGTACTGTGGAGGTGGCTGCTGCTGGAGTGCTGGTCTGAAGCGTCACTGGGGTGCCTGGCCCCGAGAGGACAACAGGGGACGGTGTGTTGAGGAAGCTCTAAGACAGCTGGCTCAGCCCCGTGATGTTGAGAGCCCCTTCCTCCATGACATGGGGTGTCAGCCCCAAGACCGATGAAAATGTACTGAGGTTGGGATTGGCTGTGGGGTGGAGGAAGGAGCAGTGTAGTGGGGCTGTCTGGTCTGCAGCTGGGTGAGGAGTGGCGTAGGTGTCATCTGTGGTGTGGGTGGCATCGGTGGCGAGGGTGGCATCGGTGGCGTGGGTGGCATCAGTGGCATAAGTGGCACCGGTGGCGTCCGATGTACCTGTGCCTGGACTGGGAAGGGCTGCCTGTGCTGCTGGACCTCCTGGTAGCCGTAGCCTTGGTAGGAAAGGGCCTGTGGAAAGCCTTGGAAGGGCAGTGACATCACCTGGGGTGGAGGAGCAGACCTGGACTGGGTGGGATCAGGTTCATCTTGGTCTGGAGGGTTGTGAAGAAGATCAGTGATCCTGTCCTTCACCACCTGGTACTGGGGTTCCGCCATGTTCATGAGGGTCTGGTTGACATGGTGAGGAAGGGCTTTCAGTTGGAGGATGGGGCGTTGGTGTGTACCGGCTGAGAGAGGAGATCTATGCTGCTCCTGATGGTGTCTCTTATCTCCAGCAGGACAGTGTGGCTCTGTCCCTCCGGTTTGCCTCTCTGCCTTTCTGTGGAGGTGGAGCTGGGGGTGGATGCGGGTTGGGCTGTGGTGGATGTGCCCTCTCCTTGCTCCCACTATGTCAGGGGGTCCTCCTCGCGCTCCGCCATGGGTAGTACAGCTGTCGGGGGGGTCTCCGTCGTGGTACGCTCCACAGATACCTGCCTGGACACAGGAGCTGACTCTTGGCCAGAAGAGGACTGGCTCTCAGCAGGCTGCCTGAGAGAGAGGGTTGTGAGAGGGGCTGCTCCTCGGTGCAGATCTCACCCTCCAAGAAACTGCACTTGGCCATCACGTAGATCTCTCTGTCCGTCAGCTTGACCGCGGCCTGGCCAGATTTCTTGAGGTGCAGCTTCACGTACCAGGTGTGCATGTGCTTCCACCAGCCGAGGAGCACCTCCGAAATGTACCCCAGGCTCTCCGCCTTCTCTCTCCAAGCATCCTACTTCCTTTTGGTGTCGCGATAGAGTCTGTGTCCCTTCCGCCATAGATACTCATTCTCCCTCAGCCAGTCCAGCACCTCATCCTCATGTTCCTCTTCTATCTTGTATTGCCTCTTCTCATGTCTGCCTCTTCCTCCCTTTGGCAAGGCCATATGGGCCCTCATCAGAAGGGCTTCGAGGTTGTAGGGGCTGCTCCTCCACACCGCCACCACCAGCAGCAGCAGCAACAACAGTAGCAGCAAAAGCAGGACCAGCAGTAGCAGCAGCACCAGCAGGACCAGGAGCACTAGCAGCACTAGCAGCACCAGCAGGACCAGGAGCAGGACCAGGAGCACCAGCAGGACCAGGAGCATCAGTAGGACCAGGAGCACGAGCAGGACCGGCAGGACCAGGAGTAGCGCCAGCAGAGTAAGCACCAGCAGAAGCACCAGCACCAGGAGCAGCGCCAGCAGAGTAAGCACCAGCAGAAGCACCAGCACCAGGAGCAGTGCCAGCAGAGTAAGCACCAGCAGAAGCACCACCGCCAGAAGCATCATCAGCAGAGTGAGCACCAGCAGAAGCACCACCTCCAGAAGCATCATCAGCAGAAGCCCCAGCCCCAGAAGAGCGAGCCTGGGCTGCAGAAGCCCCAGCAGAAGCAGAGTGAGGGCCAGGGGTTAGGAGGTTGGCCCTGTCCCTCTTGCCAGGGCTGGCAGCAGATGGCAGAGGATTCCGTTTCTTCCCCATGGTTGTTGGGTTGCTGGCTGGCTGGCTGGCTGGCTGGCAAGCTGTGTCTGGAAGCAGGTCTTTCCTCTGAATGGTGACCTGCTTGGGAGCTGCTTCCCTTTATATCTGCGGGGCTGATGCAATGCATCCTCCCCGCATGCGCAGTGAACGCTAGGCATCCGCTAGGCATCCACTAGGCTTCTGCTAGGCTTCCGCTCTGCATCCACTTCATCCGCTCGGCATCCGCTCTGCACCCGCTCTTTCCGTTCTCCGTCCGTTTTGCTGCGCTCCCCTGGAAGCCTTGCGGATGTGCCATCCGCTCTCATCTGCTTCAATCCGCTAGGCTTCTGTGGAGCATCCGCTTTCCATCCGCCCTACGTCCTCCCCCCATCCGTTCCTTTCCATGTTGTCCGCTTTGGTTATGCAAATTTTTGCCCCTTTTGAGAGTGGATAACAACGGATGGAACATTTTTCTTGTCCGCTGTGTCCTTTTTACAAACGTTTTGCATTCGTCGGCCAGTGTGACAGCCTTTATGAGAGACTGCCACAGAGCTACTCATCATCCACTTTCAAAGTTATAACAGCTACACTTGTCCCTGTAGTCACATGATTACATTTTGGGTACTTGGCAACCAGTTCATTTTAGCACTATTTGCAGCATCTTGTGATCATATAACCACAGTTTGGGAAGTTTTTTTTATTGGTTTCTGGTGTTTATTTCTGTTTTCCTGCAAAAAATACCCATAGTGCTAATGTAAGACTGAGGTGCTTATTTTACAATTGAGGTATTTACTAAATGACTGTCCTAAATAATGCCATTACTTAGAGTCCTTTTAAGTGATACCTTGATTTATGATGACAAAGACTTACAAACTTAATTTCAGGCTGAACTGTGATTATTAGGTTCAGTACTTCCTATAGTAGTACTACAAAATGTTATAGTGCTGCCCTCCAAGGTCCTATAAGGGACTCAACAAACTAGATCACATTTATAATTGATTGACTTATCACATGGTCATTCGACTGCAAATTGTGACATTTTTCCCAGTTTTTTTTAGCAAAAATACCCATTCAAGAGTTAAGTTAGCACTTATGATCGTGTGATTCACTTAATTATTGCCATTAAAATGATTGTGTGGCTGCCTGGTATAGAAAATATAGCAAGCTTTCCTAATTGTCTGTCTGTCTGTCTGTCTGTCTGTCTGTCTGTCTGTCTGTCTGTCTGTCTGTCTGTCTGTCT